>BQKN01066301.1:189832-201469 GCA_022839385.1 Asparagus kiusianus | reverse complement strand
CGGGGCTTGTTTTAATCAGCTATCCATTGTGATTTTTAGACAGCCTACACACAGTTAAACAATACAGCAGATATCGTGTAAATGGGTGTTTATTTCAACGGGTTAGGCTTGAGGAGGAGAGAGTTACTCAAAATAGTGGGGTCATGGTTGCATTTTCTCAAGAATGTTATTCAAGCTCAACTGATCAAAATCCGGTACTTGGTGATATAATTTATTATGGATAATTAGAAGATATTGTGGAGATATTCTATGCGTACGGTACAAAAAATGTACGTAGTTATGTGATGTTTAAGGTTCGTTGGTGTCATGCAGACAGGATGCATATGGTTTTCATCTTGTAAATCTAGATAAGGATATATATCCCGATATGAAGTTTATGTTTGCAAATCAGGCTACTCAGTGCTTTTACGTCAAAGATCCTAAGCAGCCGAATGTCTGGGTCGTATTGTATCAGGAGCCGAGGACTCTTGTTCAGCTTGCTCTTGATGAAAACTCAGATGATACTGATGACCCAAATGAGGCAGAAGGAGAAATTTTTCTTAATTATTCATACCCTCAGAATGTCAATTTTAATATGTATACTTCACAAATTCAACTTGATATCTGTAATGTAGGAGATTGAATACAAAGATCCTTATGCAAATTCGACTTGATATTTGTAATGTAGGAGATTGAATACAAAGATTCTTATGCAAATTCGACTTGATATATTGTATGCATTTATTAAATATTTTAATTATGTTAGATTAATAATTTAAGTTGCAAATGAACCAAAGAATTAGGAGGCTATCTTTTCCTCAGGATCGAGAAGGTCCATCATCCGGTATGCATATTCAAATTTTGTTTTAAGTAAGTTGTATTTTTGATGTAAATATGCATTATATTTACTATTTTGTTTATTTATCTAGGATCGTCCTCACGACCATCTCGAAATCCATTATCTCTACATGGATCCTCACCAATTGAAGGTATAAAATTTGCTTGCTTTGTTTAGTTTTCATCCTCTTCCTGGTAAAGCAAATATACCTTAATGTTCCCAAAATATTAGTAAAAAGTAACATAATAAGTGAGAAAAACTTGTAAATTTCTATTTCCTTATTAGTAGAAGTTGATAGCGAATATGTCATCCTTGGCCAATTCCTTCTGTTAGAACTTGAGAGTTTCTTACCTCATGCTACGCAACGATTCATTCTTTTTTCAGTGTAACTTTAATTATCTGGTGCTAACTGAATTAGATGTAAATATATTTATCTTACTAAATTCTAACTTTAGATCCTACAAATTTATATTTATAATTGGACCTTGAAGGAGCCAATCTGAGTTCAATCCATTATCACCCCCTAACTGGATGCCAATGCAAATGTTGCGAATCAGTAAGTTTGTCTGGTCAGGCAGATATTAGCTTGGTGGAAAGTATTTTTTTGTAAGCAAGCATAAAGCTATCAACATGCTCCTATGCTAGCCAAAATATTCATTGGTCGTATTAGTTAATTGATTACTTCTTAGTCACTTTCACATTGTTCTCTTAGTTTTCTCCTTGCTAATCAAAATTTCAAATTCATTTACTGTCAGTTCTAATATTCTAAGATAAATTCCAGATATAGAAACATTATGCTTCAAACTCTTTTTCTATTGCAAATGATCATATTCTATTCCTTTATTTGAAACTCCATTTGTTCACATTATTCGCTGAATGTGTCCCCAAAAATAAACTTGAATATTTCCCTAATTTTTCAATTGATAAATTTATATGCTCATTTCTTATTTTATAATTTGTTAGATATTGCGAGGATATCTCAAATGGGTACACCGCAACATCAAGACGCATCACCAGATCTAGGTATTATACATTTGTAATGTAATGATATTTTATATTCCTAATAAAAATTTACAGACAATGCTAATTCTTAATATACATTTGTAATGTAATGATATTTTATATTCCTAATAAATATTTGCAGACAATGCTTGCGATGGATTTGGTGATGATGAGATCGAGCACGAGATGATGTCCGGATCTTCTCAGTCAGAGATGTCTCCGCCTATAGACTCCGTCAGTATCTCGCATCCCTCTACCATAAAAAGCTATTGAATTACAAAAAAATGTGATATGAACTACAAATTGAAGAGAGATGATATTAAAAGAAAGGAGTGTGCTATAAAACAAAGACTAGATAAAGCTATGTCAGGTCTAATGAGGGAAAAGGATAATAATTTCGTTTGAACTTTGGATATTTCCTACTTATTTGCTTACTTACGTTTATAAGAAATTTATTTCTCTTTGATTTTGTAGGCCAAAAAGATTATGAGAAACCCGGTAGGCATGGGAGTGAGGAAAAGAAAGTACATCCGAAAGGGTACCGGGGCATTTTAGACTGGAAGGGCAACATTCCTGTTGGGGATTGGGCTGTCAGATTTAATAACTTGATTGACTGTTTAATAAGAGATCCATGCTCCATTAATATTGCTCATAACTTTGAGAAGCAAGAATTTAAAGGCATAAAGAAGATTTGGGAGAAGCTCATGGTAATTATTTATTATACTGCTGCTTATTTTATTTACAATTCACAATGATTATTCTTATAGTGTAACTTTTTTGCCATGTAACTTGCAGGATCATTATTGTCTTGAAGATAACCCAGAATCTTGGGATTATGTTATCCCCAAAATGGCCAAGCTTATTCAGGGTTGGAAGAGTGATCTAAAGAAAAGATATTTTATAAATTTATCTACTGATTGGAATAGGATCTATGAGCTTGATAAGAGAGTTCCTCCATTTAATTGGATAACTCTTATTATTGAGTGGGAGGGTGATAAGAAGGTAGATTATTTTTAATTTATGTTATTATCATCATGTTATTTTTCATTTATATATTATCATCTCACATACTAATAAAATAATTTATTTTGTAGAAAATATGTGAAGCGGCATCGGCAAATCGTAGATCAAAGCTATACGATCACTTTTTAGGAGCTACTCCTTATGCTCAGATCGAGCATAAGTATTTGAGTGAATACCTGGTATGATCATATTATTAAAACTGATTTCATGTGATTAGTTTCCTACATTTAATTTGGAATTTAATATATCACAGGACACTTTGACTATGCCCCCGACTCTTCTGGCTAAAAGAGCTTATACACCGCCCCAGGGTTATGAAAATATAGAGGAAAATGACAAAAAATGGAGAAAATTAATGAATTGAACGTGAGTATAAGATTAATTTTAGATTTGTCTATACTTAATGATTTTTCATCAAAGTTTCTAATTTTTATGATATATGATATGCAGGCGGCGCTGGAAGCTTTTCAAAACGATGTCTTCTCCTGTGTCACGCAGTCTTGAAGTACAGAGGACACTCCTGTAGAGCCTAACCGCGTGACCGGAGACGAGTGGATGGAAGTTGTCGACAGAGCTTACGGTTTACAATCAAGAAAGAAAGGAAGAGTACATCTGTCAAGTGCTAGAGTTAAGACACTCACCACCACCAATAATCCTAGCAGTCAATCTATGACCTCGACGCGACCATGTGACACATCATATATCTGAAAGTACCCTAATGCCGCTAGGAAGGAACCCTAGAGGGGGGTGAATAGGGTTTATGCTAATCTAATCCGATTTATGCCAATTTAAAACTTATTAACAAATATCCTAGCAAGTATGATATATGACAAGATATATATGCAAGGATATACAACTAATACATGGGTGAAACAATATAGTGGATGAAATAAACTAGATGCAATAGGCGATATAAGCAATGAGCATAAGTATAAATGAACGCCAATGCAACTCAAACACAAACAAATGATCACGGAGTTCGGACCTTCCGTCCTACGTCTCCGCTCCCCACTCCCGGGGAGAAATCCACTATCACACCGGGTTTTCAACGATCACCCGAAAACGCTTACACCACACAATATCGGTTTCAACGCTCACCGATCAACGTCTACAATCTCACAATGTAACTACACTAACTACCACCTCAAGTGTTGGTCTCTAGCCCGTGTCTCCCTCAAGTGCTCGGAATTATCACCTCTCTCTAGGCTACCGACGCCACTACTCTTGGGACAACCCCGTCTCTCACCACACACTCCTATTGGTGTACTAGTGTAATACAAGTGATCTCACAATGAAAGCTCAATACAAATAAATCGTTCTCTACAATAGATGAGAACACAATGTAGCACAACTCAATGTTACAATCTCTCACAACCCCAATAATACTATGTATGAAAATACTAAAAGCTCAAGTGGGTGTGTGTAACAATGAGATTCAATAAAAACAATCTAAACTCAATATAAAACTAGCATATGAAAATTAAGATCAAACATATAAAATAGCTAGATTGAGTTTAGGAAAACTTCTCTATATGATAACAAGAGATGGAGGGAGAAGAGTGAATGCTCAAACTGTAGAAGATGATCTCCTCAACTCTTGTGGAATTTAATCACAAAACCGAAACTCTTAAATTGCTTAAAAGCTTTTTAAACAAACACTAAACAAACACTTAAACCCTTGTTAAACTTGTTTTTAAAACTTCTTGATTAACTCTAAAATATGAGAGCAATGGGGTATTTATACCCACACAAAACTTCAGCAAAAACCCAAGTGAAATGACCAAAAAACCCACACAAAAACAGAATCTGGAAATAGTCGTTACTGTTCAACGGTCGGATTTATAAGTCGACTTGCATTCGACTTGGTATAAGTCGACTTGCATTCGACTTGGTGTAAGTCGACTTGAAGGTTCACATAAGTCGACTTGAAGATGAAAAATAACACACAAAAATTACCACATAAGTCGACTTGGAAAATGAATAAGTCGACTTGGTCTAAGTCGACTTGACAGTTCGAGTAAGTCGACTTGGCAGAGAGTTTTTGCACATTCCAGAGCATTTTATAAGTCGACTTGTCAACTCTGATAAGTCGACTTATAAACGTGCACAGGCACTGTACATGCTGAAAATCTGATTTTTAAAGTGCCTTTAAAAATAGCAAATAAAATCCAAAAATTATGAAACTTTGAGAAATGTTTATAAACACGATAATAAACGTGTTACAAAAAGAATTTTTGGAATTGCATTCCCCAAAAGTGAAAACTCATGTATTTTGCAAGTATGTCTAAAACATGAAAAGTTGATATACATGAAATTTAATGTTTTGGCATAAACATAACTTTAAAAATATTTTCAAACGTTCTTATAGACTTAATAAAGGATATAAAATATTGTTATGAAGTCTATAAACTAGAAACACAATATTTTCACAAATATGATAGAATATGAAACATATGAACATATATATGAATATATATTTGTTTCATATCTACAAAATCAAACCAAAACATATATGTATATATATAAACTATATATATACACAAAAACCAAAACGTGTATGTGTGTATATAATTGAGCTTAAAGTACTAACACACATAATATAAACTTAAACTAAATATACCCAAGCTTGTGATCTTCAACGAAGCTCTATCTTGGTACACTTGCGGATGAAGCTTGACTTTGATCTTTAACATGAATTGCAAGGCTTCAACCACTACTCCGCCAACCTCCATTGGATATGACCGTGAATGCGCAATTCCATCCATCCTCCAACACATTGTTTGTCTAGAATACCTAATAAGAAACATAAACACTAGACAAACAATATTAGGAATTGTTTGTAATCATCAAAACAAGATTAGAAGATGTAGGCTCATAACATGAGACCTAACAATATCGTGGGTAAGATTGGAAAATACTTGATGCAGAATGTTAAAATTCCTTGGCTTTAAGTTTTCTTCCCACGATTAAGCACGAGTTAGGTGGTGCACAAACGACTTGGGATGTCGTTCAGCGACTCATCGATTCTCAACCCTTAAAGGACTTGCTTCCGCAGCATATATACGCGGATATTATAGTGTTGGCATTTGATGAGCATGCAGCTGCAAATGGTGGAGAGTTATATATGTCATATTATATATATGTATTTATTATGAGTATTTTAGAATATATTCTCATATTGATTTACATTCTTTTTAGGCTAGAGGAGGTACCGCCGTAGGTAGCAGTAGTACGGTACAACATTCTGATACAGCCGCCACCCGATGATAGGGATCACGACGATAGGGACCACAACTATGATGAGTGAGTGGTGAGTTAGACTTTTTGGTAACTTTTGTGGACTTTTGGATTGTGTTGAACATGTTATGACCTCCTGATTATGTAAATGTTAATATTGTTGGATATTGTTGGATGTGAATTGATGAATGTAAATGTTAATATTGTTGGATGTGAATCGATGAATGTGAATGTGAATATTGTTGGATGTGAATCGATGATTGTGAACGTGAATATTGTTGGATGCGAATCGATAAATGTGAATATTGTTGAATATATTGTGAGTATTGTTCAATATATTGTGCAGTAAATTTTTTTTTCTGATTATATACATTGGCGACGGATATACCCGTCGCTAATGTTCATTGGCGACGGGTTTAAGCCCGTCGCCAATGTTCATTGGTGACGAGCAAAAGCCTGTCACCAATGAACATTGGCGACTGTTACTAATTTCGTCGCGAATGTTCATTGGCGACGAACAGAGTCTCGTCGCCAATGAACATTGCCGATGAGCTTTTGCCCGTCGCCAATGAACATTGGCGACAGGCTTATGTAGTCGCCAATGTACATTGGTGACGAACTTACGCCCGTCGCCAATGTTCTTTGACGACGGGACAATGCCCGTCGCCAATGCACATTGGCGACGTGCAAAAACCCGTCGCCAATGTATATTGGCGATGGGCCTGTACTCGTCGCCAATGAACATTGGCGACGGGTTAAGCCCGTCGCCAATGATTTCCGTCACCAATACATGTCCGTCGCCAATGTTCATTGGTGACGGATGTCCCGTCGCTAATATTTATTGGCGATAGGATTGTTGGTGACGGACTCTTCCCCGTCACGAAAGTGTATTGGTGATGGATTTTGCTGTATTGACGACGAATTTCCCCATCACCAATGCTTATTTTTCTACTAGTGATTGTACCATCGGTTTTAATGTAGATTGTAGCATCCTTTGTTGCACGTTCAATTTCCTATCTTAGAATGCAAATTTTTGATTGGAGTTGAGGAGAGTGTCTTTATATAAATGAAGCAGTTATATCAGGTATTGCAAAGGAAAAATACAGAATCAAGAGAAGAAACCGTAGAGCATCCAGTTAAGAGAGGGTTTTCTCTACCGTTGTTGAGAGGCAGTTAGAAAATCATTGATATCATATGTACAACTTGTAATCTCTCATGTAAATGGGGAAGATTTATCCCCTATTGCATATGAATAGCGGAATAGCTCCGAGTCGCCTACAGCCATTGTGTTTGTGATTTATTTATAATTTTTTTTAAGTTTTTGTAATTGTATAGTTTTCTTGCTTTGTGTTCTTGATTTCAGATCATATTTCTGCAATATTCACAACAAACTCCAGTTTCATTCTATCAAGATCAAGAAGACGTCACCAAATATTAAGATTGATAAGTTCACTGAAAAAACAATTGCAATTCTAGAGATAAAGATGATGGAGTTTGGAGTCTGATAATGAAAAAGAAACCGAGGATGATGGAACAACGTATGATGAGCAAAATATAATACAATGACACAATTTGTAACTATCTGATGGATTTTTTGTAGAAACTGATGAAACATTATCGTCTCAGGACAAAGTTAGTGAAACTCTATGATGTATGATGCATAGCAATCAAAATCATGAATAAGTGGGATCTTCACGAGTCAAATACGGATACAGATGAAATATTAACTGACCACAGAGAAACAATTGTATCTCCCAATCCGAAAGGTGGATTCTAACATATTATATATAAAAATCACCTATTTCGATGAGATTGAATCAATCAGTTTGGCAGAATTCCACAATCCCATCAATAACATCCGTTTTGGCAAGGATTTCAGAAATAATCAGTCTTTAGTTTATTTTTAATAACAAAGTTAGAGTCAATTTAGATTAGGAAACAAAATCAGTTTTGATTTAATTAGGACATATTTGTTTCCTTTATTATAAAGAGACTTTTAGGTAGTGTTTGCGTCGAAAATCGTTTTCTTCATTGTATAACTCATCACAACTTTGATTGTTACAATAAGTTCAAAAAGATCGGTCTTTTTATAAGACCTTTATACAATAAAAATAAAAGATACAATTCTCGTTCAAACAAAACGCAGAGGACGTTTATCACCCACTGCTTTGTGTGGGATCTTTGCCTGTGCCAGGATTTATCCGTAGACGACCGTTGATCAGATCCGGTTGTTAAAAATTCGGCAGAGCTCCGCCTTCGCCGAGGAAGTATTTGATTTGAAGCGCTGAGATCGACCAAGCGAAATCAGTAGCTCTTCTCGAGATCAAGACCAAGCCTGATCTCAAGGAATAGGGGAAACGAACGTCAGATCTCTCGAACTCTCATTCTTTATGCCGAAGAACTCGCCCAGATCTGTCAACCCTCGCTGAAATTCGTGCTCCTTTGACTCCTCAATCCGGCAACACCTCCTTCTCTTGATAATTAATCCCCCAGCTGAAAGGAGGCCCTAGGCTTGTATTTATAGGGCTCCAGATGCGTGTTTTGGGATAAGAATGATGGATTCCTCCTTATTTTTAGTTAATAACTAATTAACCATGTTTAGAGATAGGATTTAGGCAGTTAGGAACCCTAGAACTAAAAATATCTCGTGAAAACCCATTGAAACCGCCAAAAACATGTTTTCGGGTTAAATCTGCGCGAAGGGGCGCGGGGTGGCACGACCCGACCCGCGCTTGCGCGGGTCGGACGGATTCGACCCGCGCTTGCGCTGGTCGAACGCATCCAACCCGCGCTTGCGCTGATCGGGTTCGTCCGACCCACACGGGCGTGGGTTGGATTGGTCCGACCTGCGCGGGCGCGGGTTGGGTCGCACACGCGCTTTTGGCCTTTGGTGTTTTCCGGTTTTTCGGGACTTGTAGTTTCTCCCGTTTTGTTTACTCGCCTGTCGTGTTGACTTGTACGCTCCGCACAAGTTGATTGACACCAGCGTACTGATTGGTGCGCGTGTATTGATCGACGGGCGCGAGCTGAATGATGCGCGCGTGTTTGAACGATGCGCGCAAGCTGATAGACGCACGCGAACTGATTGACACGTGTGAGTTGAATGATACGCACGTGCTAACTGACTGTTGGGCGCATTTGGACACTTTGAGTTGATTGACGCGTGCGGACCACCGTTGTGGTGATTCGTTATCGTGTCATCAACGGTTTGCCGATTCTCTTCATGCTCTTGTCGGTGTCGGATAATCCTCTTAGACTCGGATAACGATGTTCGTTATCTTCTCTCCGTCTCGAGCTGTATACGGACACCCATAGGCATTTTTAGACGCCTACAGATACCCCATCCAAAGTATTTCAGACTCATTCTTTTATAGAGAAGTCTGGAATGCTTTGGATAAGATAGGCCATCTCCTCAATTTCGTAGAGGGACCTGTGAACTGCTTCAATTCTTGACTTCTTCAGCCTTCAATCTATTCATTGTTTCGTCGAATGGATGAAGTTCTTCCGGCACTGCGTTTATCGTCTGACCGTTATCGAAATCTTGAACTGAGATTGGTGTGTAAGTTTCTGAACTTAGCTCGTGCCATTGAGTTGACTTTGAACTGATCATCTTCGTCGGGAATTCATATCTGATTGTAATTGAAATCCTTGGAGTCATCTCTTGCCTTATTTTGGCGAAATTGCTGATGTGTTGACCGGCATCGACCTTTACTGTAACGTGTTGACCGGCGTTAGCACTATTTATACTCGTACGTTTGCTGAAGTTTATACAGTTTAAGCTCTTAAGGCATTGGAGCGTGGCGGTCCCAAATGTTGAGGCTGCAGGACCAACTCGTTAAAGCTGATTCATCTGCATATATGGATCTTATCCTGATGTTATTGGATGATAAAGTCACGAGACCAACTAACGGAGCTGGTGCGTCAATGACTCGCATTTATAGAATTTTTAGCAAATTCTTAACCATCAACGGGTTTGATGAGCTTTTACCGACTACCGTTTGAGTCGGGCTAGCTTGCGAATTTTTTAAGTCCGTTCCGCATGTGATGTTGTGCTAAAAGAATTAACTCACTTAAACATGATGCTATAACATTGAATACATAGACTTCACCATTTTTTACGGGAATAAGGCATCCGACAACACGTATTAGGCGCTGACTCATCCCTACTTAGGATTCGGGATAAACATCCCCAGACTTGAATTCTGGTGTCTTCTTCAATCGGTGAAAGACTAAACCGGCAACGCGTATTAGGCGTTGACTTATCTCTGCTTAGGATTCGGGATAAAATTCCCCACGCGTGTAAGGCACGAATTATGGTGTTATTAATAACAACCTGCCACAAATATCGAATATATGGGCTTTTATCCTTTTTACAGCAAAAGACTAACCGGTAACGCGTGTTAGGCGCTGACTTGTCCCTACTTAGGCTTCAGGATCAAATTCCCCAGATTAGGATTCTGGTGTCTTTTTTAATCGGTGAAAGACTAAACTGGCAACGCGTGTTAGACGCTGACTTAGGATTTTTGGCAAGTCCTCAGCCTTCAACGGATTTGACGTGCCTTTACCGATTACCGTTTGAATCGGGCTTGTACGCGGATTTGTTTAAGTCCGTTCCGCATGTAACGTTATGTTAAAAGAGTTATCTCTTTTAGTACTACGATATTGAATACGTAGACTTCGTCTTTCTCACGGGAATAGACTACCCGACAACGCGTTTAGGCGCTGACTTATCCCTACTCAGGCTTCGGGATAAAATTCCTCGCGCGTGTAAGGCGTGGATTTTGAAGTTATAGTGTTGAAATATTGTGTCTTCTCTTGGGGCGAAGATGAACCCGATGTGGGAGAGGAAGAATTTTATATTCTATCTCCTAAAACTGAAGAGGAAGAATTTCATATTCTATCTTCAGTTGCCAAAGGAAACTCGAAGTGGGATCTCCACTTCCAGAATCCTGGAAGGTGAAACTAAGAGTGGGATCTTCACTCCGAGAATCGACAAGATTCGGATAATCCTAACTATCAGAAGGTTTGATTACCGAACTAAATGTGGGTTTCTCGTTTATCGAGAGTGAATTAGGGTTTTGGCCTTGACTGTAGGAAAGTTTGACCAAGCGGGAGTTTGAGGTAACCCTAACTGTAGGAAGGTTTGATCACTCGATTTGAAAGTGGACCTCTCGTTCATTAGAGGAATCGAGAGGGGATTTTGGTTTTGGCCCTAACTATAGGAAGGTTTGACCAAGCGGGAGTTTTAGTTGACCCTAACTATATGAATGTTTGATCACTCGATTTAAAAATGGACCTCTCGTTCATTAAAGGAATCGAGAGGGGATTTTAGTTATGGCCCTAACTGTAGGAAGGTTTGACCAGGTAGACAGTTGGAATGGGAGTACAAATCATAGTGAGAGTGTTGACTTGTACAAATCACTCAGAGGGGGTTCCTGGTGTTAAGTGACAAATGTTAGACCCTAGAGGGGGGGTGATTAGGGTCTTATGCTAATCTAATCCGATTAAATACCAATTAAAAATTACTTAACAACTATATTCTTGCAAGATAGATATAC
>BQKN01066301.1:183409-189822 GCA_022839385.1 Asparagus kiusianus | reverse complement strand
ATCGTTATGGCGCAATCCATCCATCCTCCAACTACGTTGTTTGTCTAAAAAACATAGGAATGCACAAACACTAGACAAACAACATTAGTAATAAATTGTTTGTTAAACATCATCAAAATAAGAAGGCCAACAACAAATACTTAACACGGAGGGGTTTAACAATCGTCAACGATTAGGACATTAAAATTCCAGGTAGCATGTCCGGACTCTAACAATGAGGATGTTGAGTGCACAGATACATCGAAAGTTTGAGTGGATTTAACCGAAAGGAAAATTTTGGTGGTCCCACCGTCAATTAGTCTGATCGGTGGGGGATTTTAGGGTGGAAGACTGTGAGTTGTCCACAAAAGAGAGTTCAGAAATAACAGTGGGGGTTTAGTGTTTATCACTTTGTTTGTAATGATTGTGTTATCCCTAAGAAAATTATATGTAGCATTCTTCCGGGAACTTCCCGTTACAATAATCATCCACCCCCAGCTTCCTTTGTGGAACTGAGTCTGACTTTGTACTCAGTTACATGACCGAGTTATCCTTAAGAATATTATATATAAAAATTCTCTAGGAACTTCCCATCAACGGTAGGAAATAGTTTAAACTCATATACCTATTGGAGTATTAAGAAGCAGTTTATACTCGTATACTTGTTGGAGTGTCGAGAAGCCGTTTATACTCTTATACTCTTCGGAGTGTCGCCATTCTCATTTGGCTTATCCCAGCGTTATGACGCCGGCTTCAAACAAGGTTTGGATGCTATTTTTAAGAGCAAAGCAATCCTTGGTGGGATGAAGGATCTTCCTATGGTATGCACAATACTTTGGATCCGCAGTGTTGTCAGCTTCATCCTGATTCGTGATAGGTTGTAACTTAATCTTGTTATTTTCAAGGAGGGACTCGAAAATGTCTGGAACATCTTCGTCCTTGAAAGAGTACTCTTTTTGGAGTCTTGAACCCGAAGTCTTCTGCTGTCTTCGGGGTTGCTGTTGCGACATCTGATTAGCATCAACAGCTGCTACAGGTGTTTTTCCTTTACCACGGGAGATAAAATTTGATTTCAGAGAGTTAGCCGTCAGTTGGCTTCTTTCGGCTTTCTTCCTTCTGAGGAAGCATTCGGCCTGCTTTCTATGCACCTTCAACTCTTTCCAGTTGTTGGACGGTGCTACTCCCATAACTTTTAACACGTCCAAAGAGAGATTGTTGTGACAGGTTTGGAGGATGAAGTCCTCTATGATCGGATCTCGACAGTTCATCTTCTTATTCCGGAAGAGCTTGACGAAGTCATCGACCGTTTCTTTGTCTTTTTACTTCTCATCAAAGAGTGTCCTGATTGACACCTCAGCGTCATCATCAAAGAAACGAGAGAGGAACAGATTCTCCAGGTCGTCCTAGCTGTTGATGCTTCCAGACTTGAGACGGTGATACCAATCGAAGGTGGGCCCGCGAAGGGTACCAACGAATAATCGAACCATCAAAGCTTCATTGTCGGAGATCATTCCCAGGTGGGACTTGAAATAGATCAGATACTGAGTGGGCGAGCCCTTCCCGTCGAATGGCGTGAAGTTGATCAAGTTAAACTTCGCCGGATACGGGATCGAATCCCACTCTCTCGGGTAAGGACATGGAATGCCGGTTTTTTTACCTCCCGTGCAGACATTAGAGCGTTGATTTTGCTCTCGAGATCTTTTATTTTCTCATCGTCGCTCGTATCGGGCCTCGGACGATTTGAAAGAGGAATAACGCGGCCACCCCCGGCATTGTCATCTTCGATGGAACCACCCCCAGCGTTGTTATCTCTAGTGGGGCCACCCCCAGCGTTTTGGTTATCGGGAGGGTTATCAGCATTGAGGCGTTCATCCATATCTGAATCGCTACCTGCTTGGTTAGCAGTATTGCGACGGCTAGATTCGCCAATTTGATTGGACAAAACTCGGATTTGTTGGTCATGCTCTTCCTTCATCCGTTGTATAACCATTTCCATTTCAATCTTGAATACCTCTTTCTGCTTGGTTAGAGCATCCTCAAGAATTTTGGCGATTTGTTCAGTGTTGATCATGAACACCTCGCGGGGTTCCCCTGGGCTGGATACTGTATTGTCTGAAGTGACTGCAGAGTTAGCATCTAATGCTTCATCATCCGAGGATAATCCCCTCTGCATCCTCTGATAATCTCTTTGTCTAATGGTTCCTGATCGTAATCGGGTTAGACGATGATATATGAGTGGATCCGAACTAGAAGGTCGAGTCGACTTTCCCCTCCTAGCCATATTAACTGTGACTGCGGATTGTTCAGGTCTAACCGCTTCTAGCTGGAGTCGAGACATCAGTCGAGCTATTCCCGAATTAACTTTTCTTCCTAGAGAAAAGGCGGGGTTAGAACCACTTGAAACGATCGGGGACTTTTCCTTATTGACCATATTGATGGTAACTTCTGGGAATTCGTCATCTCGAACAGCCGATCGTTTCTTACAAAAACGCTTTGGTTTAGACTTGGTCGTTCCGTTGGAGATCCTCTCGAATACCGAGACCCTCTGTGGAGCGGTCTTAGGGCAGTTACATGTTGATAAGACTGTCCTGATAATCTTGGCGCACTGGCAGTGAGACTCCGCTTCCTGGGTACTTCTCTTTCGAGATTTGTTCGTACCCCCAGCCCGATAGTACAACTCATCGACGTTGCCGTCAGAGCAACCTATCAGCTATTTACATGAATCCTCAGGTATAATGCGTTCGTCTGTCTGACGTGTTTTCTTCTGAGTAAACAACTCCTTGTTTGGCGTCTGCAAGAGTCACACGTTTGGAATCACACTTTTTTTGAGGGTGAAACCTTAACAGGCTCCTGGCCTTCTGTACGCACCCCCAAGTGGGCGGTTACGGGAATCAACTTGTTAGGAGGTCACGTATGACCCCCAGTCTGGATGTTTGCTTGGGGTTCCTTCAACAGTCCCAAACGTTCCTTAACCGGGGCTTTGCCTCGACCCACGTGTGAAGGACCAAGACGATCCGTGATCTTCATCTTAAATCAGGAAAAATCCATGCTATCGCGGTGCTCCACCAGAGGTACAGAACTCGAAAAGATCAACGTAATAGGTGCAGGATGTCTTCTGTCTTGACCCTGGCACGAGTCAGGCTTAAGTGAACCTCGGGTTGGAGGGTTGGATCCGGGTGACCCGCGACTTGGAGGGTCGGATCCGAGTGACCCACAATTTGGAGGGTCGGATCCGAGTGACCGGCGACTTGGAAGGCAGATTTGAGTGACCCACGAGCTGGAGGATCGGATTGGAGTGAAGCGCGCTTTGGAGGGTTGGATCCGAGTGACCCGCGAATTGGAGGGTCGGATTTGAGTGACCCGCGAACTAGAGGGTTGGATTGGAGTGACCCACGAAATAGAGGGTCGGATTGGAGTGACCCGCGCTTTGGAGGGTCGGATCCGAGTGACCCACGACTTGGAGGGTCGGATCCGAGTGACCCACGATTTGGAGGGTCGGATTCGAGTGACCCACGACTTGGAGGGTCGGATTCGAGTGACCCGCAACTTGGAGGGTCGGATCCGAGTGACCCGCGATTTGAAAGGTCGGACCCAAGTGACCCGCAACTTAAAGGGTCGGATCTGAGTGACCCGCAATTTGGAAGGTCGGATTTAAGTGACCCGCGACTTGGGGGGTCGGATATAGGTGATCCGTGACTTGGAGGGTCGGATCCGAGTGACCCGTGATTTAAAAGGTCGGGTTCGAGTAAGCCGCAACTTGGAGGGTCGGATCCGAGTGACCCACGATTTGGAGGGTCGGATTCGAGTGACCCGCGACTTGGAGGGTCGGATTTAGGTGACTCGCGGGCCGGCAAGTCGGATTTGAGCGACTCACGTTTTTTGGTCTTTACGGCCGCCGTCTTGGACTTTGGCCTCCAAACTTTGTGCAGTTTTTATGGCTTCTTTTCCACTTCTTCCCTCTGCAACCTTTTGGCCTTTTGCGCAAGAATTCGCGCGTGCACAAGCAGTGCACGACTCTTTTTGATTCGCTCTTCAAGAGTTGAACGGGTCCTTTTGACTTGTACCCATTCACTTGTTGGTGATTTAGAGGAGAGGGCATTTGTCTGCTGTTAGGGTGCTTGGCGTTGCCTAATTTTCAGATCCGCCTCGTAACGGATCCCGTCAATTGACTCCAAAGCCCTAAAAAGTTGGCGCGTAAGGCGTTGGCGCTGCCTTTGGTGAGCTCTCTTCGATAAAGTGGGCACGCCTTTTGTACTCAACTCCTTGATTGAGGAGGAGTTCAGATCTGCAGATCCGGACTCGTTGGAGGCCGGAAGGGCGTTGCAAGGTTCAGGTACCACAGCAACGAGGGCGTTGATCTTCCTGCGCTTGCGAGAAGCGGAGGATCTGGAGGAGGAGGACGAGAGGTATTCTTCGTACTTCTGTTGGTCGAACTCATATTCGACCACCTCTTCAACCAGGATCTTAATCAGCGATTGCAACATGACGGCCTCGGCAGCGAGACCGTTGGCTCCCACTATGGTCGCCAGTTTGCTTGCGTCGAAAATTATTTTCTTCATTGTATAACTCATTACAACTTCGATCATTATAATAAGTTCAAAAAGATCGGTCTTTTTATAAGACCTTTACATAATGAAAATAAAAGATACAATTCTCGTTCAAACAAAATGCAGAGGACGTTTATCACCCACTGCTTTGCGTGGGATCTTTGCCTGTACTGGGGTTTATCCGTGGATGACTGTCGATCAGATCCGGTTGTTAAAAATTCGGCAGAGCTCCTCCTTCGCCGAGGAAGTATTTGATTTGAAGCGCTAAGATCGACCAAGCGAAATCAGTAGCTCTTCTCGAGATTAAGACCAAGCCTGATCTCAAGGAAATAGGAGAAACGAATGTCGGATCTCTCGAACTCTCCTTCTTTATGCCAAAGAACTCGCCAAGATCTGTCAACCCTCGCTGAAATTCGTACTCCTTTGAATCCTCAATCCGGCAGCACCTCCTCCTCTTGATAACCCCTAGCTGAAAGGAGGCCCTAGGCTTGTATTTATAGGGCTCCGGATGCGTGTTTTGGGATAAGAATGATTGGTTCCTCCTTATCTTCAGTTAATGACTGATTAACCATGTTTAGAGATAGGATTTAGGTAGTTAGGAATCTTTGGAACTGAAAAGATCTCGTGAAAACCCGTCGAAACCGCTAAAAACGCGTTTTTAGGTCAAATCTGTGCGAAGGGGCGCAGGGCGGCATGACCCGACCCGCGCGTGCGCGGGTCGGATGGATCCGACCCGCGCGGGCGCGGGTTGGGTCGCGCGCGTGCTTTTGGCCTTTGGTGTTTTCCGGTTTTCTGGGACTTATAGTTTCTCCCGTTTTGTTTACTCGCCCGTCGTGTTGACTTGTACGCTCCGCGCGAGTTGATTAACACACGTTGATTGACACCAGCATGTTGATTGGCGCACGTGTATTGATCGACGCGTGCGAGCTGAATGATGCGCGCGTGTTTGAACGACGCGCACGAGCTGATAGACGCACGCGAACTGATTGATGCGCTTGAGTTGAATGATACGTGCATGCTAACTGACTGTTGGGCGCGTTTGGACGCTTTGAGTTGATTAACGCGTGCGGGCCACCGTTGTAGTGGTTCGTTGTTGTGTCATCAACGGTTTGCCGATTCGCTTCATGCGCTTGTCGGTGTCGGATAATCCTCTTAGACTCGGATAACGACGTTCGTTGTCTTCTCTCCGTCTCGAGCTGTATACGGACACCATAGCCATTTTTATATGCCTACAGATAGTTTTAAATTGTTTATTTTTTTAGGAATTATGTTCTTATTAGGAGTAGGCTTTGTTTTTCTATTTAAGAAGTAGGATTGTAACATCATAAATTATATCACTTCTATCAATAAAATTATCTTTTATATTACTTCATGGATTCGAAGATTGTTCTTTATGAACTTAGAGAACACCTAATGGTAGATTCCGAGTTTCATCACTTCCACACTGTATTACTTTACATGATATGAATCTCTCATCGACAAGTTGTAGCTGAGACGATTTTTGTATATGGGTATTTTGTTTATACATATGGTTATGCTGGATGTCCAACAAGTAAACAATCTAGTTGTTAGCTTTAAAATGTGGTTTTATCAAACTTATCGAACGATTATTACTGTGCATTAGGTGACGTCAAGATCTTCTCCCTAATCTCTAGTTTCTAGTTATTTTGATAATCGCCTCTTCTCCCCCATTTTCTGTGTGTATCCTTTATGACTATTTCTAATTAAAGCAGGCAAAGCGATGTTTGCTTTAAAGACCATAGTTGAAGAAGGAATATTGGAGCACATTCGGGATGCTAAAACACTGAAGGAAGCATGAGACACCTTTGTTACACTCTTTTCAAAGAAGAATGATACAATACTTCAACTTCTCAAGAATGAGCTGCT
>BQKN01066301.1:110909-180909 GCA_022839385.1 Asparagus kiusianus | reverse complement strand
CCTACTTGCACTTGCAGCCAACAAAGACTAGAATTTGTGGCAGATGGATGTGAAGAATGCTTTTCTTCATGGAGAGCTGGATCGAGAGATCTTCATAATTCAACCAATGGGTTTTTAGAGCCAAGATCATCCTGAATATGTGTGCAAACTGCGGAAAACACTTTACGGTTTGAAACAAGCACCCATGGCACGGTATGGTAAGATTGTTGAATTTCTAACACAAAGTGGTTATTCAGTAACACCTGCAGACTCCAGCTTATTTGTCAAAGTCAATGAAGGAAAGCTAGCTATCGTGCTAGTATACGTAGATGATTTAATCATAACCGGTGATGATGAGGAAGAAATTCTTCGAACGAAGGAAATGTTATCAGTCCGTTTCTAGATGAAGGAACTTGGACAGCTCAAGCAGTTCCTTGGTCTAGAGGTTGATCGCACACAAGAAGGAATATTTCTTTGTCAGCAAAAAATATTCCAAAGATTTGTTGAAGAGGTTCGGAATGCTTGAATACAAGCCAATTTCGACGCCGATGGAACCAAATACCAAAATATGCGCGCATGAAGGAAAAGATTTGGAAGATGCGACAATGTATCGAAAATTGGTAGGCAATCTGATCTACTTAACCTTGACTCGACCTAACATTTCTTATGCAGTTAGTGTGATGAGTCGGTACATGTAAAATCCAAAGAAGCTTTATTTGGAAGTAGTTCGACGAATACTGAGATATGTGAAGAGTACAATTGACTATGGTCTTTTGTACAAGAAAGGTGGAGACTGCTAGTTAGTTGGTTAATGCAATGCTGACTATGCAGGAGATCATGACACCAAGAGATCAACAACTGGGTATGTGTTTAAGCTTGGTTCTGGAACAATTTCTTTGTGTAGCAAGAGACAGCCGGCGGTATCATTATCAACCACTAAAGCTGAGTATCGAGCAGCAGCAATGGCAGCTCAAGAGAGTACATGATTGGTACATCTAATGAATAATCTATATCAACCGGTAGATTATGCAGTTCCATTGTACTATGACAATCAGTTGGCAATTTGTTTGGTGGAGAATCTGGTCTTTCATGCAAGAGTTAAGCATGTTGAAGTGCACTATCATTTTATCAGAGAAAAGATTCTGTAAGAAGAAATTGAGATGAGGCAAATCAAGACAGATGATCAAGTTGCAGACTTTTGTTCACAAAAGGCTTGAGCATTAGCAAGTTCGAAATGTTTCGTTGTCAGCTCGGCACAATGAAAAAAGTGAGAGCTGGTGTTGAGGGGGAGTGTTGAAGATCAACACCAGCTCATTATAAAGCCCAATCTAGTTTTTATTTCAGCCCAAGGAAAATAAAAGCCTAATCCATTTTATCTAAAGCCCAAGACAATGGAAGCTTCTCAACAAATGTGGAAGAAAGGTATTTTTAAGAGAAAATTGTAAAAAGATGTAGAAAGAAAATCTTTTAGGAGAAGTGTGTAGAATATGGTAATAATGTGTGGTTAGGATTGCATGATGAGGACTATAAATACCCTCCCTTGCATTTGGGTTATGCATCCTCCAAAAAAATTTTTAAGTTTTTGTATTCTTAGTTTGAGTGTGGAGTCTTGAGTGTGAGTTGTGAGCCTTCTTTTGAGTGTTTGTATTTCTCTTCAAATTGTGAGTGGTCTTTGAAAAGTGTCGTAGTGTCCTTTATCGTGGGTATAATAAAAGTGATTTGTTTACTTGTTTGGGTCAAATATTAGTAAGTTCAGAGTTGTGTACTCTAAATTTTTCTCAACAGGAGATAGGAGTTCTCTGTCACCAACCAGGTCACATCAATTGATGGTTTGGGTGCTAGATTCAAGATGTTCATACCACTTGTCCAAACAAGGATTGGTTCATGACATACGAGAAGTATGAGGGCTCGAAATTGATGGTAATAACACCATACAAATCAAGATGCGTGATGGTTTCATCAGACACTTACAGATGTTCGTTAGAAGGGTCACAAGATTGTCTTCGCAGTTCTTCGTGTCTAGAGTGCTCTGCTTGCGAGGAAGTGAAGAGTGGCAGGTGTTTCTTTCAGGGAAATTAAGACTGTCATGGATTCACTATCAAATGCATCTAGAGAAAAGACAAAAATAAACTTGACTTCACAGCACACGCGACTTGATTGCATGAGCAAGAAGGGGTTGAGAGTTCGTTTCTTTGGCGAGCAGCATATGGTTTCCCGTCTGACTTTATACGAGCATTACATGGCCACGACGAACAACGCCATGTTTTAGTTCTCCGAAAGGGGCGCGCATCATACTAAGGGAAAACACTTGCCTATGTTCATGCAGATTTCTTGCATCCTCCTCCGATTCCCCCAAAGGGTGTTTATTAATTTCTACAACATACGGTGAAACATAAGAATAATGCGTCCACAGCCTTCCGATGACGGAGACGCCAACATGCATAGTAGAAATTAAATAGTCTGTTGTCATTTTTGGGCCCAGTTTCGGCTCACCTGAACATGCTACATCTCCCAGTTGCAGGAATTCAAAGGAGACCCCGATCTCCCTTTTTAGGCTAATACCGAAAGAAAGACACCACGGCCTCAACGTTCAGTAAGACACCGGCTGAAGGAGACGTCGGGCTCCCAAGATTTGCAAATCCATCAAAACACTGTTCAAAGGAGACAATGGCTGTCACACCCTGCTTCTCATTGTGCAGTAATCGCGAGAACACGACTAGGTTACCAACTTACCCATAGGAGGAGAAAACCTCTCATGAACACACTGAGTCTCAAGAATTAATTAATGACAAATACCGGTACTACTCTGAGCTAACACGAGTAGTTAACTAGTACAATCTACCAAATTCCTCTATTATCCAATTAAAACCAGAAATACATACAAAACACAAGTATAAGATCTCTCAATCAATGTACAAGTTTAACAAGTCTTGTCCAAGTCCTTAGCTGCTACCTGCAGTATGAAAATGCAAATTCAGGATCTTTACAACGCGATCACAAGTGCATACACATGCATTTAGGATAAGAACGATGAAAGAAGATATCAAGTAACAGGACGTTACCTAACTACTAAAGAAAATAAATAGTGTGCAACAACAATAATCATTATCTCCAGATTTCAAGTTGTTTGGAACTGACAGGATCGAAAGCTCGTGTATTTAAAATGTAGCTCGTGCATACCAGGAACACAGCAACAGGTGACTGGAGACTAAGCTGTACGTCCGTACTGCTTAAGTATTCATGACATGACGAACTTATGCTTCGTGCTTGGTTGCGTTGTAGAAAAAGCATACAATAGCCTAGTAGCTTATCGGAACAAACATGATGTGCAATTCACTATCCAGATCCCTCTTTAGCCGATGTGAAATTCATTTTATTATTTTTACAGTACATGAAATGTCATGCATTCATTAATCTCAAGAGTATTCAAATGCATCAAACTCGGTTCCTCAAAGGCATTTTATTTTCCATGAGTGGTTTGCTAAAAATTCCTTCGCTTTAAAGCGTATTCATATTACAACTTTGACAAAAAAGTCAGTTGTTTCTGAAAAGCGAAAACTTGTAAAAAAACCTAATCAAACACTCTACCCGTTAGTTTATTAGTTTTTCTCTTTCTTCATGCATTTTGTGAGGTAATTTAATCAAAAGTGATCATGTAATTTAAATAAACAAATACTAAAGTTGAATAAGATTAAGTAATGCAGAAATCGTAGTGTTTTGTCCAATAATGTATTTACTAGCATCAGCTTGAATAAAATTAAGTAATGTGGAAATCAGAATATTTTGTCCAATAATATATTATATCAAGAATGACATACTTTCAGAGGAAATTCCATCAGGAATCAAAAACTTCTGCAGTTATTGTCCGGTTTATCTAACAAGAAAGAAAGTATAAATACCTTGATGGGTCATCATGCAAGAGATTTTCCATCGAGAAATTGCTAAACCCACACTTGCTTCAAATAACCTGCCATGGAAATCCTACTAGTCACCAAACATCAATAATTCAACAAAAAAGTAGGGTTTCGGTAATAGTCCATTAAATCTTTCAGAGTTTGAGATTAGCACCCTAAATAATTGAAATTGCTGTTAGGTCCCCAAAATCATATAAGTTCTTTGAAATTAGTTCTCTTAGTTATCACTAGGGGTGGTTGTAGGTTGTCTAAAAATCACTGCAGATAACTGCCCCCATCAAACATCGATGATGAAAGTTACAATCTGACGACTTTTAGAAGGTTATAATTTGAAGACTTTCACGTAGATCGATGAAGGTTACAATCTGACGACCTTTACAACAATCGATGAAAGCTCTAGTTCAACAGCCTTCACAATCAACATTGGGAGTTACAATCCGACGACTCTCATATTTTTAAGGAGCCAAGATGAAGATTACAAGATGACGGTCTTTGCAACACTCCAGCAAAAGAGACCACAAATTGATGGTCTCTTCACATCAAAACGCAAAGGTCATCCCTGCGTTTCACCATTAAAACGTAGAGGTCATCCATGCGTTACACCATCAAAACGCAGAGGTCATACCCACGTTTCAGAGTCAAAACGCAAAGGTCATCCCCAGCGCTCTAATTAAAAACGCAGAGTTCGTGGACTCAAAACGCAGAGTTCATCTCTGCGTCCCAACTCTGCATTTCAGATTTACAACGCTGTGCGAACTCTGCGTTTTCAGCCTAAAATAGGCCCAACTCTGCGTTTCAAATCTAAAACACAGAGTTCGGACCCAGAACGCCATTTTCGGTGTTTGACTCGTTCAAACATGAGCTGAACGGTTTCAGAAACCGTTTTCCCCCCATATTTGGAGGGATTTTCGTCCCACCTAGGAGCTGATTAAGGGGACGGTTACACCACATTCAACCCCATTATGAAGAGAATTAAGGGGACAGTTACACCCTTAATCCCCTATAAATAGGAGTAAACTCAACTGAGTTCGGGTCCTTAGGATTTGGTAGAGAAGAAGAGATCTTCCACTGGCTTTTTGGGGGAATTGCTGGAGCTTTAGAGATCAAAAACAGGAGCTTTCTTCATCCTTGGCTTACAAACTGATTTCGGTTAAATCAACTCTTTCATAGAGTTTCAAAATCGTTCAGAGTTATCAACTCATCAAGAGTTCTTTAAAACTTGCCACACAAGTTCTCCATAGCGTCAAATCGTGAGGAGAAGATATCGTTCCAGTGAAGCGAAACATCGGATCGTCAACGGAGAGCAAACTCGACGTGAGCATTCGAGGGAGGCACTCCATCGCCACCATGAAGAACCCAAACTTAAACAAAGGGGCGAATTCAAATCAATTCTCTTCTCTTTTGTAATTAGGAAATTCAAATTGTAATTGAGATTGAGAGAGTTGTAAACATTCTTTTTCTAAGTAGTTAGAGAGAATAAAATCAAACACAATTATTTTATTTTCATTTCACAAATTTTCCACCAAACAGTGGTAAACGATCGAATCGAATCGAATACTAAGTTGTTCGTATTTGTATTTGTTTAAAATTATCGAATTCGAGTTTCTGACTTTAATATTCATATATCTAGTTTTTTGAATTTGAACTGGAATACTTGGTATTTGATAAATATTCATGAATATTCACGAATCTTATCGAATATCAAAATATATTTATTCCGCTAAAGAATTTGATTTTCAAATAGTATTGGAATTCATAAATAAAAATTATTCCTTTATAATATATGATGTATATATATTTAAATCAAAATTTTAATTAGAAAACAAATTCAAGATTATTTAAATCTTAAAATCAGTATATAAAACTTAAGTAGAAATGATAAGTGGGATAAAAATATGACATCATATGTGCAATAATACAAATAATAAGTTGTGATTAAAATTCAAACGAATATTTAATAGACAAACGATAAATATACATCTAGTTAAATTCTATTCATTAGTAAACTCGAATACTAAAAAATATTTCTTTAGTGCTAAATGAACTACCAAATCGAATATGACCGAAAAGTTATTCGAACAATTATCGAACTAATTGTTAATTACTTGGTTCATTTCCACCCCTAGTTATCACCCGTTTAACTTTGGGATTGTGGTGGGGGGGGGGGGGGGCTTTGAATATTCGTTCACTTCAACCTTTTGATATGGAATGCCAGATATACCCTCTTAATACGAACCCCAACTTGATTTGGGATGAGAGGGAAGGGTTTTGGTGCTTATTTAGGGGGTGACAGAGAGGGAAAATTTGTTCCCTTTTTCAGAAGATGAAGCGGGAACTAGAGAGAGGGAAACTGACATTTGGAGTTTATGTAATGAGGGCAGTTTGGTCAGTACACATCCATAGTTAAGCACTAACCTAACCATGGTTAATCGATTGCATGGATTTTATAACAGAGGGACTAATTTTAGAAATCTTATATGATTTGGGGGACCCAATAGCAATGCAAATGATTTGGGAGACTAATCTCCAGACATGAAAGATTTAAAGAGACTAATATCGAAATAACCCAAACAAATAAATAAAAAAATCTTTGAGCTTTAAGCCAGTTCAGAAATAGGAAACAAATAAAATCATTATATAATTGACATGCAGCTTGCTTGGGAAGATTCAGGTATCACTATATGTCCCTTCGCATACCTTTCGTATTGGTCCTCTTTGATGCGATACTTCTTCCTAACAAACAAGTGGCTGAACTCCGAATCCCTCACAACTAGCTTTGCATTTCATCAAACTTTCATCACCTCATCATGAACATAGAAGCCCTTGGTTCTTTAATTGCACGATATCGGCACGACAGCTGGCTAAGGCTTCAATTATGTGTTATGTGTGCACTTTTACACTTTGCTGGAAAACAGTCAGCCAGTTCTGTGCTACAAAACTTAAGTGATATACATTTCTCCAACGAGCTTTTCTTTTTCTTTTTCCTTCTATAGTGTTTTTTAAACAAACGGCTGAGCGGGGCATAATTAAAGATAGGTTCTGATTAAGCTTATTGGTATGTTAAAAAAAGGCTCCACTTTAACACCAATCATATTATACTCCAAGTTGGAGTTGACGTGCACACTAACAGTTTCTTAATATATATCCTTAACTCTGACATACATTTGGAGTTCTAGTATACTGGCAGTAGCTGCCAGTTTAATATTGTTTAAGATTAAGCTTGAATGCATATTGAGATGCATACATTTATTAAATGAGATGATCAGGCTTCGTGGACAGTAAGAGCGCGACTCTTGCACCATTAATGGTTAAGCAATGCAGTTGCATGGACTTTATGATTTCCTGGGTTTAAATTTGGATGTAGATAGAGGTGTATAGATTTGATTATGTGAAACAATCTGTATTAGTGGACTGCAACAATAAGGTCCTTGCACCATGAATGGCTAAGCAAAGAGAAGACAAAAAGGAAAGCAAAAGGAGCATGACTGAGATGAGAGGCACTGATAATGGCATGAAGCAAAAGGAATTAAAGGTGAGGAGATGATAGGAGCATAAGCAATTGAATTACATTCTCTTTAAACAAAGTTGCTCATCATGGTTCAGCTATGTACTGTACTAAGTTCCTGCCCGGGTCTTCACAATCGGATTAAATGAATGTGTGATGCTTGACATATTTTTTCCCCTCCCATTTCTATCAGCATCAGATGATCTCATCCTAAGGTTATCCCAGGCTAAATTAGATGAGCAAGTGCTTTGAGCTTTTAAGCAAAAGCTTTGGTGTTCTCACAGTTGGCCTGAGAGCAACAGAGGATAACATAGATAAACCTTCGGCATAGAATAGTACTACTTCCTTTAAAGTTTTGGCTAAGAGAATGCCTGGCACTGGAAAATGTTCATCAAGTCTTGGAGAAGGTTACAAGCTGGCACGTTGAAAGTTTCCACTTTGGTATCGAGACATACACATTTCTAGCTCAGAGAATCCTCCCAGACACATATTTTATACTCCATTCTCTGGAGTGGGTCAAGTAGTAAGTTGATCCACGCATTGTTCTTTTGTACGGATCAGAACATATAAAGATAAATAATTAAAGACTCTTACTGGGGGGTTTTAGTGTTGATGCACGTTTCAATATCTAGATTGCTTAGCCAGTTTGTTTGTTGTCTGTCTGCGTATACGGTCACAATGTAGTCAGTGCTATATATCCACATCATAAGTTAATTTAGTACCTAATTACTTTCTAAGTCACATGATAAGTAAAATGATTAGTCAGAAACTTTGTTAATTTGTAAACTGTTTTAGTTTCCACACAAGGTTAGCTATAGTTCCCTCTATTTTAATCTTTCTCAAATTAGACGTTTGCCATAACAATTCCATTGTTTGTGAAAAGTGACAATTTGTATGAAAACAACTAATTGAACACTCTTCATTTGTTTATTTAGTTTTTAATTGATGTGTCAGTTCCCCATGCATATTGTAAAGTATTTATTTTGAACTCAACTGGAAATTTCTCCATGCGCATTGCAAAAGGCTAGGACAACTTCAAGAAGGCTAACCAAGCACTAACTTTCTAGAATTAAATATACATTATCATTAAGTTAGTGGAGGAATCTCCTAATTCATGCAAGGTTGAGGAAGGAATGTGAACTCATGCACCAACAGAGCCCTATATAAACTGGCTCAAACTAGCCTTAAGGAGCGACAAACTATAGCCAAAGGACGTTCCTCAGTAAGAGGAAGAGGGTCGAAGCTTGTTTTTCTATCAGGCTCTTCTCTCTCTTCCTTAGTGTAGCAGAGATCGATGGCGGGTTTGTCTTTTGACCACCCATGGGTCTTCATCTTTGGCCTCCTAGGTGATGAGAGCTCTCTCTCTCTCTCCCCCCACTTTTCTTGCACTTTGTTATTGTTTTCTGCTCTTGACTTAATACAATTACATTTCCTTGTCTTCATTTATCATGACTTCTATTTCATGCTTTTACCATGTTATGTTATAGTAGTTTATTGAGAATTTTTGGCTTGTTTACTTTGAAGAAAGTCAGTTAATTTAGCACTTTCAGACAGTAAAAATGACTTTTTTCTTTTTCAAGTTTTTACATAATTTATCATGAACTAGTACATGAAAGTATCTTATAGAAATGTGACTATCATATTGCTGTATAAATCATACAAGTTTACTTTTCAAATCACTGACATGTTTTTTCTTTATTAATGATTCATAGGAAACATCCTCTCCGGCATGGTCTACCTTTCCCCAGTGTAAGAAATCCTATATTATTCTAATTACCCTTCCTTTTTTGTTTCTACTTGAGAAGTTCAAGTGTAGAACTTAATTTTATCCTTGTAATTTCAGGACAACTTTCCGCAGGATTTGCAAGAAGAAATCAACAGAAGGGTTCCAATCATTTCCCTATGTGGTAGCATTGTTCAGTGCCATGCAACTGATCTATTATGCCGTTATTAAGACCAACGCATACCTTATTATCACGGTCAACACAGCTGGATGCATTATCGAGTTAACGTATCTAACTATTTATCTTATTTATGCACCGAAGAAGGCCAAGGTAAGATGAAGTTTATCTCCTCGCCAAAATTTCCGTGTTCTAACATAACATTTGCATTATAGTACTACATCACAAATGACTGTAAAGTTTGTCTAACTATGCTATTGCTATACACGCAGATTAACACAATCAAATGGATGCTCCTATTGAATGTGGTGTTATTCTCCTTAATTCTTCTAATCAGCCTCTTATTCTTCAAGGGAGCTGACCGTGTAAAAGTTGTTGGCTGGTTCAACATGTCCTTCTCAGTCAGCGTTTTTGCAGCTCCTTTGAGTATTATTGTAAGAACTACAAACTTGATTTGTTCTTGTGAAATTATTTACTTTCTCGTGTAAAATCAGTTTCAGAAACAAAACAGCATGTCGTTGAAGTTCTTTTATATCTTAGATAGAATTTTCTGTTTGAATCCTTTGGCTTTTAGGGAATATTTCCTTTGTCCATCCTGCAATTCACCTTTTACGTACAATTGTATAACAAATTCTTTTTAACTTATAAATATGTTAGCATACAAGGGCCCCATACATGACAGAAGAAAAATATGAATTATAAATTAGCTTTCAGCTATAATAAGCACTTTCATATAGATGTGCGGCATGCTCCTAAGGGACATCTATTCCATGGCATTTCCACTAAGCTCTAGTTTTATAATTATGTAATGATTACGGATATAATAATATTAATAAATATCGATGGTCATCGAATTATCATATTCGTGCATGATATATGTTCTGAGATAGCCGAAAAGAAGTAAAATGCCTTATTAATCTGCTTGAATTTACAGAGACTCGTTATACGCACAAAAAGTGTGGAGTTTATGCCGTTCTTCCTTTCATTCTTCCTCACCATGAGTGCTATTGCTTGGTTCTTCTATGGTCTTCTAACCAAGGATGTATATGTAGCGGTAAATTGCTTATCAATAACTTACGACTCTTTTGTTTAATCTTATAGTTGTCAAAGAATACTTACACCTTTTTCCATAAATTTCTTGTGAAAATAGACACCAAACATATTGGGATTCACATTTGGAATGATTCAAATGATCCTCTACATAGTATACAAGGATTTCAAGAAGGGCAAACAACAGGAAAACAAGCTTCCTGAGCAAGTACTTGCAGACATCGCAAAGATGAGCCCTGTCGGTGTAGATGTGAGCAAAATGGAGATGGAGGAAAGGGACGGCAACAACAAGGAGTCAGCTAATGGAAACAAGAGGGCTGGAGATGCTGATATGGTTATGAGCCAAGTGTAAGATTTGGATCGAAGATGCAAGAGCTAAGAGTGTTGCTAATGCACTTGCTGCATTTTCGGTGTTCTTAATACGTATAGTATTCAGCTGTTCTAGTCACTATTTTAATTGTAGTAAATGATCTTTATGAGCTTAGTTGCAGCAGTTCGAGCTGCATACAGCTTCAGCAGTTGCAAATCGAAGAGTCTTCTCATAGTAAAAAGGAATGTTTCAACAAAAATAACAAAGGCGCTTTATTCTGTACTTTATATAATTAATTGTATGAGCTATATTGAAGATTGATTGTCATTTATCTGTGTAATGGGAAATATTACCCAAAACTATAATTCATATTATTTTGTTGATTTAAGTTGTTCCGTTTAAGTGAAAGAAAACCCTGGTCCTCCAATTTTGACTAACATCGAAAGTAGAGCATGGCCTTAACAATAGGTACAGCAGTGAGTGAAATAAGGTGACGACCTTACAAATTGAACGTATTAGTCACAATACTGTAGAAGGGAACAATAGTTGTCACACCCTGCTTCCTACGTGGTAAGTGACAAGAACTGAAATCGGTTCACAACGTATTCATCAGAGAAGAAACCCCCTTATGGACACACTAACCCTCAAGAATTAATTGACCACAAATATTCCTACTAACTTGAGCAAATCCAGAAAAACCAAATACTGCTAAAAACTAACCCAAATAATTAAATACTACAATCCACCAAATTATTCTGTAATCCGATTGAAAACACTAAACAGGAATACATAGTCAAGACAAGAGAACGTCTAAATAAAGAAATATACATAATGGACAGTACACCATCTCTCAACCACTTATAAATCTGATAATACTAACTATATACAATAACTTGAGACTATAAGTCTTGTCCAACTAATGAGCTGCTACATGCAGTTTGGATGTGCAAGATCAGGATCATCATAATGTGATCACAGCTAGTGGCGCCAAAGGAAAAGTAAAGCAAGTGCATACAATTGCATATAGGTTTAAGAACGATGAGCAAAATATCATGTAACAGGTTGTTACCTAACTAGTCAATAAATTAAATAGTGTGTAACAATAATTAGGCTAAATTACCAGACTGGTATTTTCCCCAACATATCATGGAAAGGAAAACTCATGTACATAAAATGAATACTGTGCAGACCAGGGACCATGGCCAATGATGGTTGGCGCTGAAGTAGCCTATTTTGCTGAGTACTCGTGACATGAAGAGTTTATGCCTAGTGTTCGGATGCAAAGTAGAAAAAACAAAGATAACCCAGTAGCTTCTTGGAACCTCCATATCAGACCAACATGATGCCCAATCCTAACCACTTCAAATACACGTTAATCCACAATCCAGATCCCACTTTAAGCAACGTGAAATTGAATTCAATCATTTAACAGCACATGATATGTTATATGCTAGACTGGAATATTCAAGTGCCATCAAACAAGCCAAAGTATTGGGTCCTGAAAGTCCTTTCTCCACTAGTGGCTACCTAAACATTGCTTCCATTTTCTTCTTTTCAAATTAAAAATTTACCATAAAATTCAATTGTTTCTGAAATGTGAGAACTTATATGAAACAATTAATCGTACACTTTAGCTACTGGTTTTTTGTTTTCCTTTCTGCACGCATGTCACGAGGTAATTTAATGAAAGCTTATCAGGTATTTTAAGCAAACAAACAAATAAAAATAAATAGTGTTTTTTTCTCATCTCATTTTTCCCTCATCATTTTCCTTTTTCCGAGTGTTTGCACTGGCATCAAACTGAATTGACTTAAGCAATGGGAGAAATCAGAGTATTCATCTAACAGTTAATTAAATAAAAGAAAACAAATATTTTCAGAATCAAGACTAAATTGTCAATGTAAAACTTGACCTAAGTGTATGTCCACATTTCAGCAGTTAGTTTCTGCTTTACTTAACAAGATTGAAAGCGTAAATACCTTGATGGATCATGACGCTAGAGATTTTGTATCAGGAAAGAGGCTAAGCTCACTCTTGTTTCACCATAATCTGTCATGGATCACTTAATTAGTCAGAAATCATCAATAAGCTCAACAATAAGATAATAAGAGATTTGAGCTTTAAGCCAGTTCAGAACCAGGAACTTGCCACATGCCACTATGAACTTTTCATGCCTTTTAAACTTGATGCATATAGAGATATATGCATTAATTAAACAAGATAATTCGCAGTAGTGGGGTGTAAGAGTGACTCCTGCACCATTAATGGTTAAGCAATGCAAATGCACGGACTTTATAATTCCCTGGGTTTAAATTTGGATGTAGATAGAGATGAATTGATTTGATTAGATGTAAATCAAGGTGTATAGATTTGATTAAATGAGATTAGATTAGATAATCAGTATTAGTGGACTGCAACAGTAAGTTGGTCCTTCTACCATGAATGGCTAAGAAAAGAGGTGAAAAAAGCAAAAGGTGCATGACTAAGATAAGAGCACTGGTAATGGCATGAAACGAAAGGAAGTTGATAGAATTAAAGGTGAGGAGATGATAGGAGACTAAGCATTTGAATTACATTTCCGTTTAAACAAAGTTGGCCATCATGGTTCAGCTATGTACTAAGTAAGTTTCGTGTCCGTGTTCACCCATGGATCAAATGCAATCTGTACGATACTTCATATACTATTGTTTTCCAATTTTATCAGCATCAGATGATCCCATTCTAAGTTTTTCCCAGACTAAACTAGAAGAGTGAGTGCTTTGAGCTTTTAAACAAAAGCCTTGGTGTTCTCATAGTTGGCGTTGGCGCAACAGAGGATAACATACACAAGCCCAAACTAGCTTTTATTTAGTCTTTCAGAGAGCCTACAAGCTTTTTGATCTATTAAAGAGAACTTTTCCCTTTGCGTAGAATAATACTACTTCCTTTAAAGCATTGGCCATGGGAATGTTTCCCAAAGGAAAAGGCTCATCAAGTCTTGGGAAAGGGTAGGTGCTGGCACGTTGGAATTTTTCACTTTGGTATCAAGATATATACATTTGTAGTTCAGAGAATCCTCCATAAAACATTATTTATACTCCATTCTCTAGAATGGATATAAAAGTACATTAATCACATTCCTTTTATGCATTATCATAATGTACAACAGACAGATAATTAAGAAACTTATTTGGGAGTTTTAGTGTTGATGCACGTTTCAGTATCTAGATAGCTAACCAGTTTGGTGTGTGGTATGTCTGTGAATATAGTTACAATGCGGTCAGTGCTATATATCAGCACCATTAGTTAATTTAATATCTAATTACTCTCTAAGTCACGTAACTAAGTACCATGATTAGTCGGCAGCTTTGTTAATTCATAGTAAACAGTTTGGATTTCCACAAAAGGTTAAATAAAAGCTCCTATAATTTTAATCTTTCTCAAATTAGACATTTACCATAAAAATTCCGTTGTTTGTGAAAAGTGACAACGTCTATGAAACAGCTACTTAAACCATTGTTAATATTTTTTTAGTTTTAACTATATTTATTTCTCCATACATGCTATGAACTATTTAAAGAAAACTGTTCAGGTATTAGTCGTGTGTTGTGAATGAGTAACTGTTACCGCACAGTACAAAAGTGTAGAAGACGTTCATGAAGGTTAACCAAACACTAACTTTCTAGGATTAATTATATATTATCCTTTAGTTGGTGGATGAATGACCTAATTCAACAAGAGTAAGAAGAAATGTTAACTCATGCTCCCATACCACCCTATATATATACTGGTTCACACCAACCTATATGAACCAGAAAACTAGCCAAAGGGTTGTTAAGTGAGGAGAATTTTTTGTCTCTTCCTCTAGCAAAGCAGAGATGTCTTTTGACCATCCATGGGCCTTCATCTTTGGCCTCCTAGGTGATGAGAGCTCTCTCCCTCATCACACTTTTTTTTTGTTTCTGATGTGATACTAATTCAATTATGTTCTTCTTTTCATTTATCTTCTATTCCATAATGTGATATTGTCCTTCTGCTACCACTATCACCACCACTACAATTGACTTTTCTTTCTCTTTGTCTTCTACTTATAATATCAAGTCAATGTCCTCATAGGACTATCCTGCTTTTAAAAGGTTATTTTTCAGCTTGTAGAGAACTTTGGCAGGTTTACATAGAAGAAAGTTGGTTATTAGAAATTGATAGTATAAGTGTATTTTTCTTCTTTAGATTTCTACAACATTCTTGGTTCTGGACTAGTGCGCATACAAACTGTGTGTGTGTATGCACACATATCTAAATAAACATTTATATGGGTATGAGGTGGCGGCTCATTTTCCACTGCCAAGATAGGTTAATAGTGAGACCTACCTGCTAGTCACATAGGACGTTGTAGCCCACCTCGATCTTTTGGTAGCTTATTTTGGGACAAATTTTTAAAAACACCCATTTTCAAGTTTATATAGCAAAATCGATCATTTCTGAAAAAAATCAGCAAAGCGACCATTTTCAAATGAAAATGGTCGGTTTTGCTAGGGAAGAGTTTTTCGGAAATGCACGGGACTAGCAATCCCGTGCATTTCATTTTCTTTTCATTTCGTGCCGATGCGTCGGGGCTCAGCCTCGTTCCAACCGAAGGAGGTGAGGGCCCGCAGAACTTGGAGTTCTTGTTGGTTGTTGCTGTTGAGGAGGGAGCGGAGGTCGGCGCGGCCGTCGGAGAGGCGCCAGATGCGGAGTAGTCGGCGGAGGTGGCGAGGAGATCGAGGCAGGAGGGGTCGCGCTCGGGGAGGAACATAGCCTTGGTTGGTAGGGGTTGTCGAAGGAGAGGGCGGGGTCGGGGCGGATCTCCCCCGCGGAGTCGTCCAGCTGGACGATCTCGACATGGTTCGGGCACTGCGCTAGCAGCGACGCTATCACCAGTCGGTACCTCTTGTCCCGCCGCATGCTCCGGTTCATGGCGTAGATGTGCCACGGCGCCTCGTACGTGTAGAACTCCGACCGCTTCTGCTGGTCCTCCGAGTTTGCCTCAGGTGCTCGGTCCCCGCTGACCGTCACGCTGCTGCCGGTAGCCATGGCTTCGAGCTTTTTTTTAACTTGACGGATGATTTAGGGATTTCGAGAGACGGGATTAGGGGAGGACGGGGGCTCGGGTTGGGAGGCGATATATATTAATTATTAGGGAAACGCCTGGATCGGGCGACGGGGGCGCGAAATGAAAAGAAAACGAAATGCATGGGACTGCTAGTCCCGTGCATTTCCGAAAAATTGTTCGCTAGCAAAACCGGCCATTTTCATCTGAAAAGGGTCGGTTTTACTGATTTTTTCAGAAACGGTCAATTTTGCTATATAAATTTTAAAAATGGGTGTTTTCAAAAATTTATCCCTTATTTTGCTAGATGTCAACCCATAACCATCAACCTATATATATGCATATGAAAATAATGGGTATTATATGACATGTAAGAAGATTCTTTCATATATAGTGATGTCGCTGAATCTTAGCCCAGTGAATAAAGGGATTCTTTCTTCATTATTTAATGCATCCCACATCACTTGGCTAAGATGCAACCAAATCTGTATATGAGAGGATCCCTTCATAAGTCATATACTCATATGATAACTATTACTATACACAGACACATATAGAATGGATCTGATGATTATGAGATGGTGGCTCATAGCAAAGCGAGCTCTCAAGAAATATCATAGTAAGACTCACACATTTCAATGCAAATAGCAAGATAGCCTTATAACATGGGCATCACTTGATAGCTCATTTAGCAAAATGAGCAGTCACCTCATACTCACCCTGCAACATTTTCAAAACTCGTGGAGATTAAAAATCATATGGCTTAAAATTTTCTAGTACACTCATCTCCATGAATGAACACCCTGCAACATTTTCAAAAGTAGCTTATTTTAGTTGCTTGAATTATAGGTTAAGAAACCCAAGACGCATGATTTTTTGATCCACTGCTGATTGTTGATGTGTAGAGAATAATACTATAATTATCTTCATGATCCTAAATGTTTCTCCTTATATCCTTTTTGTCAATTATACACATTACTTTTCAAATCATTATTGACATTTTCTCTTTGTATAATTCAAAGGCAACATCCTCTCCGGCATGGTCTACCTTTCCCCAGTGTAAGAAATCATATTGTTTTCATTTCCTTTCTTCACGTTTCTACTTGGGAAGTTCACTATTCTAGACCTTAATTTTATCCTTGTATTTTCAGGCCGACATTCCGTAGGATTTGCAAAAAGAAATCAACAGAAGGATTCCAGTCATTTCCTTATGTGGTAGCATTATTCAGTGCCATGCAACTGATCTACTACGCCGTTATTAAGACTAACGCATACCTTATTATCACCGTCAACACAGCTGGATGCATTATTGAGTTATCATATCTAACTATTTATCTCATTTACGCACCAAAGAAGGCCAAGGTGACATGACACTTATATCAATATCATGGCAAAAATTTCGTATATTAATGTAGCTTTTTTGGCAATCCTAAGTCACATATGATCGTACAGGTTGCTTAACTATGCTATTGCTACATATGCAGATAAACACAATCAAGTGGATGCTCCTATTGAACGTGATATTATTCTCCTTAATTCTTCTAATCAGCCTCTTATTCTTCAAGGGAGCTGACCGTGTAAAGGTTGTTGGCTGGTTCAACATGTCCTTCTCAGTCAGCGTCTTTGCAGCTCCTTTGAGTATTATTGTAAGAACCACACACTCGGTTTGATCTTGCACAATTATTTACTTTCAGGTGCAAACTTGATATCAGAGACAAATTGCATTCTTTGCTCTATATCTTAACAATTTCCTATTTTAATTACTCCTCTGGCTTTTAAGGAAAATTTACTTAATCCATCTGGCGATTCACCTTTATCTAGAATTGTTTATACAATCCTTTTTTAATTATAAATATGCTAGTATACAAGTTCAGCATGCAAGACAACAAAAAAAAAATGAAGTGTACAAATAGCTTTCAGCTATAAAGACTAGTTTATGGATACGCATAAGATGCACCTATTCTGTGGCATTTCAACTAAGCATTAGTTTTATTATATAATTATTGTTTGGAGTACTAAGATAAACAAATACTTATAGTCGCTTGCAAGCGAAAATTATTACATTCGAATATGATATTTGTTATGAGATAGTCGACAATAAGTCAGATGCCTAACTACTCAGCTCGGATCTACAGAGGATCGTTATACGCACAAAAAGCGTGGAGTTTATGCCATTTTTCCTTTCATTCTTCCTCACCATGAGCGCTATTGCTTGGTTCTTCTATGGTCTGCTCACCAGGGACGTATATGTTGCGGTAAATTCATTATCAATAACTTAAGCTCTCTTGTTTAATGTTAGAGGAGATACATAATACTTATAAACTTTTTTTTCTCTATATTTACTTGTGAATGTAGACGCCAAACATACTGGGATTCACGTTTGGAATGATTCAAATGATCCTTTACATTGTATACAAGGATTTCAAGAAGGGCAAGCAACAGGAAAACAAGCTTCCTGAGCAAGTACTTGCAGATATCGCAAAGATGAGCCCCGTTGGCGTAGATGTGAGCAAAATGGAGGAAGAGAACGAGAATAGAGTTGGAGGCAACAAGAGGACTGGAGATAGTAACGCCAGCCATGTGTGAGATTTGCATGATATATAGATGCGAGAGCTCATAGTGTTGCTGATGCACTTGGTGCATTCTTCATTCAACATGAGCGAAGCTAATTACCACTTATATTAATCAATAGAGAGAGAGAGAGAGAGAGAGAGAGAGAGAGAGAGAAAGAGAGCTACTATTTATGTTCAGCGTTATGTTGTCATAATAAACTACATAAGTAAGTTTTATTAATATGCTATTTAGCGTGCTCCTTAATATGTATTTTCAATGCGTGACAGAACTATAGAGCCCATACTCCGGACCTAGTAGTTAGATATAGTAGAATATTTTCCAGAAAACAAGTACAGAAATCACAACCTGTATACCTTCTTTCCAGTCTCAATGGAGACTATCATGCCAGTGTTGATCATCCAAACAAGGGGGTCGCCAGTAAACTTTTTTTTAAGGCTGAAGTCGTTATCATAGTTTACTGTTATTATTATTACCACTGCTACCACATAAATGTTAGGTACCCAATCAAGACACAGGGAAAAAAATTTATAATATTTCAGTGCTTGAGTTTACAGAAAGAGCGCAACAAGGAAAGATAAGGAACGCACCGGGTCAGGATATTTAGATGGATGCACACTAAAGCATGAACTCGTTTGTTTACAAGCCAGCACATTTTGTTTCTTTTATGTGCCCATATTCATTGGTTGTCACGCAAATTAGAATGATTTCTCCTCTTGCAGCACTATGGTTTTCTTTACAATTCATATTGGAATATAATGGTGCACTAATTTATGGCAAGGGAACAGAGAACCGAAAAGTACAAGGAAATAGATGTATACAGCTAAGCTTTAAAAAAAAAATAATGCCTACATGTTTTTCCTAATAAAAATAAATAAAGGGTTTAGAGTGATTCATAGCTAAGATAAGGCCATTGGGCGCCGATTTTTCTTGTTAACATTGTAGTCATTGACAAAGCACGCAACCATTTTTCTTTGAGGAATTCAAACAAACACTTAGCAAATATAAAATCGCCATGGAAAGTTTACCTGCTTCATGATAAACAAATATTACTCATATCTCTACTCTACCATCTAAGATTGTTTAGAGCAAATAGAGTGAATATTAGAAAAATAAAAGATTAAATCAAAAAATAATAAAATGAAAAGAATATAAGAAATAAAGACGGGTTCACCTGCAGCAGAGAATTGAGTGTTACCTTGAGAAAGAGGGCAGACCTTTTTCAGTAAATTCCTTTTGAATGTGGTTCTATAAAACGATTTCGTTGATTTTTTTTTTCCTTGAGAAATTGTTTCTTGAGGGATTACATGTTTCTATGCATTTTATCAATGGGGGACTATAAAGAAAATAAGCGAGCATGCTAGTATAAAGTCAGGGGATTGGTGAAATTTGAAATTTGGGCTCTGAGCTTTAACGTATTTAGGTAGCAACTAATTGTTAAGATTTTTAGACGACTAAAATAACAAATTGGCCTAAAAATTGTTACCATTTATTCAGTTTGGCCTAAAAAGTGTCTCAATTTACCATAAAAAGTTACACTTTGGCGACTAAAAGGCCTATTCAGTGCCGGAAATTCATGTAACGGCTAAAAAACTCATGTGACTGTACGTGATCGTCAAAAATTAAACGGTAATCTGATGCCGCTAATATTAGGGCCCGTTTGGATTGATTTTTTGGAGCTGTAAAATGGGAGAAAGCTGTCAAAAATGTCAATTTTTTGGCAGCTTTCCCCCAAAATCGTCTCTTTAAAGAGGCGATTTTGGGGAAAAGTTGTCAAAAAGCTGACATTTTTGACAACTTTCCCCCATTTTACAGCTCCAAAAAATCAATACAAACGGGCCTTTAACGAGTGTTGGGCGGGATAGTAACTAACCTAATTGAGAGAAGGGAAAACTGAAGGGGAGAGAGAGGAATCAATCCCAAATCTCAAGGCCAAATTGAGATCGAGAAAACGAAACAGAAATAGAAAGGAAAAAGTTGGCAGAGATTCGAAGTTAGCTTGGAGCTTATGTCGAAGAGAAGTAGAAATTGAAGACTGCGTCATTCTCATGGTCCTCAAAGGTGAGCTTAAATTATGAAAATTAAGGGTTTTTTTACAGATTGGTTAGGGATTTATGTGTAATAAAGGAATTTTATGTGTAATGAAGACCCAAGGTTGGATATTAGGGTTTAATTTCATATAGTGTTTAGAAGTTAGGGTTTGTTTGCTAAAATTTGGGAGAATGTTTATTTAATTTTTGATTTTTGTGGTAAATTTTCATAATTTCTTTTTTCAATTTTCAACAAATGAGTGAGACTTTCATGGTGAAATTTAGACATGAGGGTCAAATAGTGTTTGGTGAGGGAGATATTGTCGAATATATTGGAGGAGATTTTCATGTTGAATTCATTAAAAAGATGCATTTTCATTACCTCTCTCAGTCATTCAGTCATTGTCTAGATAACTATAGGTATAACAATGTGTTCTTCGTGTATTATTTCTTATCAGGTCTAAGGGGTTTGAGAAAATTAAACTCACATGCTAAAGTAGTTGAAATGCTTGAGCAAGCCAATAAAGATAAGAGTGGTAGAGATATTTGCTGAGCACTATGTTGATATACCTGTTGAGATGGACATACAATTGGAAAGTGTTGGTAAACCATCATAAACTATCCCTAGTCAATCAGAAACTGCTAAAATCCCAAATCAAATCAAACCACTCTCTAAAAGACTAAGAAAGTTGTGCCAAGAAAAAAGTTAATACCCAGAAGAAAAAAAACTAGCACATCCAAATGCCAAAAAGAAATGCAATCTCCTAGTTCACCACATGAAAATCGAGATCCTATCACCAAATGACCACTCAAATCTTATGTTACCAAATGAAAACCCACTTCATTGTTCACCAACTGATAACCCACCCAAATGCCAAAACAAATGCATTTGTATTGCAATTAACATAGGTTACGATAAAAAGATTACAATGAAACAAATAAAAAATTTATATTTTCTAGGGTTATTCTCTGTGTGTCGATGGAGCATCAATCTTGTATTTCATTAACGGTTTTGCTAAGATGATAAATCTTGCACTGATTGATGATCTCTAATCTCTTGGAAGGTAGCACAGTCTTGTTTGGATGAAGACCCTTTCTCATAGGAACTATTAGTTAAGCTAGATGACTAGCTGAAGAGAACGGATCCTTTCTCACAAGGATTGTTGATTGGGCCAAATGATTAGCCGATGATAATGATCTATTAAGATCAATGAGAATGGAGTAAAGATGGGCTTTTGACAATATAGCCTCTCTCTCTCTCTCTCTCTCTCTCTCTCTCTCTCTCTCTCTCTCTCTCCCCCCCCCAATTCCCCCTTCAATAGTAAAGAGTCTAACTAAGATAATATTAGCCCTAAGTCCTTTTTCTCTGCCCCTGAGTGCCCTTACTTCATGATGATTATATAGGCTTTGGAACATTTAAGTGGATGAGTTAGTGGCCCTTAACTCCCCTTAAATGGGTAAGTTAGTGATCATCAACTCCTCTTAAATGGGTGACTTAGTGGGTGAACTATTTCCTTAAAAGTAGCTTCTGAAAACCGTCATGGACAAGGTTCAACAATAATAGTCATAAGAGAAGTTCATCACTAATGACCACGGGCGAAGTTCGTCAATAATGATCATGAGTGAACTTCACCAGAATGGGTGACATAGCCCACATAGGCTATTGGGCAAAGCTCGCTATTGCTTGGGTGCGCTTCACTACAACTTTGGCAAGCTTACCTTCAGCTTGAGCGAACTTAATTATGAACCCCACATGTACTATTTAAGTACATTTTGAATGTAGGTGGGCCGTCTCTTTTTAATCGTGGATGACGTGGCCCACGTGAGTAGATATGGGCAAAGTTCGTTGATTAATTGATTGTCGAACTTCGCTGGCGAGTTCGAATTTAGCGTAGAATTCGATTCACAACTTAGCTAACTTAATGATGCTTTTTTATTTAGCTTAAAGTGGGAGTCCACCCACTCTTGACTCAGTCAAGTTGGGTCGATGTGAGCTATGTGGCGGAGTTCACATCTTTTGGTTGGTGAACTTTGTTGATAAGTTCATATTTGACTCGAAATCTGACTTGAGCTTGTTTATTGACTCGATTGACTTAAGGACGCCTTTGGACTTAGCCCTGAGTCTGACTTGAGGATTGACTCAGACTCAGCTCCTCTGTGTCTCGGATACAGTGAACTTTGTTGCATCCTACCATATTCTGTTGCTTAAGCCCATCTGAAGTGTTTGGCCTATGGGTGTTTACTTTTTGGACTCAGACTGAGCATTGGTGCAAGAGAGTGTATTTTAATTGTGTACAAGGCCCCCTCAAAGTTTTTGAGATCTTGCTTTTGGCTTTGTAACAGGGATCGAAATACTTTAGGTAGTAGCCAGAGGTGTACTGTTGGACATAGCTTGAGTCGTCTTGCTTTGGTCGAAACTTCTCCCCATTTGTCTATTTGGTTGACAGAGGGGAACTGTTAAACCTGGCTTCCTTTGCTATAGATTCATCTTGGTTGAATGCATTTTGAAGTGCTTGTTGTTGACATTCCATCTAATTATGTGTTTGGAACCCATATTTGAAGTGAAGCTATTGGAGTGCGTCTGAATGTTTGTGTAGCTGCCAGAGCATGGCTGAATGTTGGCATAGCTACTGAAGCATAGCTAGATCTTAGCGTAACCGCTGGAGTTTAGCTGGATGTTGGTGAAGCTTTTGGAGCTTAGCCAAATGTTTAATCATAGTTTATACTCATATGTAGCTGGAGTATTTCATCATCTTATCCGAGTTAGTAGGATTTGTAGTGTCCATAGTTTAGGCCCTTGTGTAGTAGGAGTGTAGGAAACATTTTATACTCATGTACCTATTGGAGTCTATATATTTTAAGATCTTAAGGCGTTAGAGCTTAGAGAAGAAGTTTATACTCGTATACTCATTGGAGTGTAGGAAGCAGTTTAAGCTCGTATACCAATCAGAGGTAAGGAAGCAGTTTAACAACATAATCCCATAGGAGGTTCACAAGTAGTTTAACCTCATAATCCCATTAGAGGTTAGGAAATAGTTTAACCTCATAATTGTTAAGACTCATGTTTATGAGCCTACTATCTAATCTAGTTTTGATGATTAACAAACAATTTATAAATGTGTTTGTTTCTAGTGTTTGTATTTTGTTTATTATATATCCATGTTGACGATATATCTGAAATGAAGGAAATTTTAATCAAGTTAAAGATTTAAGAACAAGCTTCACATGCATACACTAGGGTATATTAGTTTAGGATTTATATATTGTGTGTTGATACTTCAAGCTCAATATTACACACACACACATTCTTTGGTTTTATCACAATTTAGGTATTTTTTAAGAAAATATTATATTATTGATTTATGGACAAAATAATACTTGTATACATCTTCTATTAAATCTATAAATCAATTTAAAAAGATTTTATAACTTGGTTTAAGTCAAGTGTCAAAAATCAAGTGTTTTAAATAAACACGTATTTGTGAGTTTTTACAAAATGAAGAGATTTCACAAACAAAAAATGATATATCAAAAATTTCTTTTGTAACATGTTTATTTTCATGTTTATAAACATTCCCTCAAGTTTTACATTTTTTGAATTTTTTGCTATTTTTTAAAGGGGTCAAAGTTTAAATTTACTATTCATGATATACCATATGCACGTTATCAATCGACTATCAGTCGACCGATGAAAGTAGCTGGAAATACAGAAAGTTTCTGCTCAGTCGACTAATGAACCATCAGTCGACCGATGCAAGTTATCAGTCGACCGATGAGATGAGCGGCATGCAATGGTCAGCTCATCAGTCAACTGATAAACAGTATCAGTCGACTGATGGTACTGTAATGACTAGTTTTCTAGCTTCCTGGTTTTTCGGGTTTTTTGTCTTTTTGTTTGGATTTTCTAGGATTTAGGGCTTTGTTTCATGAACCTATATATACCCCTTACCCTCTAACTTCTGAACCACCCTACAAAAAGTTTTAAAACATGTTTACAAGGGTTTAAGTGTGTTTAAGGTGTATTTTTATAAGAGTTTATGTGAATAAGTTTTCACAAGAGGAAGAGATCATCTATTTTGTATTTGGGCTTCAATCTCAATCTCTCCCACTCTTGTTTTTAGAGAAGTTTTACTAAACTTAATTTCTAGCTTATACTTATATTTGTTATTAATTATATTTTTCATTAAGCTAGATCTTATATTAAGTTTAGTTTGATTATTACTCATTGATCACACACACACACACCACCTATTGAGATTTTAGAATTTCATACATTATATAATTGGGTTGTGGTGAGTGATACATTGAGTATGAGCTTAATAGAGTTCTCATCTTGTTAGAGAACAAATATATTTATAATTTGAGCTTTGTTGTTGAGATCATATTGTAATACATAAGTAAACCGAGAGGAGTGGCTGGTGAGAGACATGGTTGATTCCAAGAGGAGTGGCATCAGTTGTAAAGCTTAAGGAGAGGTTGTAAATCCGAGCACTTGAGGAAGGCGGTACGTGAGAGGTCAACACTTAGAGAGTGTACTGTGTGATTACATTGTGAGTGTTGTAAACATTTATTGGTGAGCATTAAAAACTGATTATGTAATTATCTTTTGAGATAGTGTAGATTCTCCTCAAGAGTGGGGAGCGGAGACATAGGTCGAGAGTGACTGAACTCCGTGATCACTTTGTGTGTTTGCAATTTTCATTTGTCACTATCTCATTTGTATATTTATTCATGTTTATATTACCCTTATTTTTAATTACATATCCTTGCTAATAATTTATTAAATATCATACTTGCTAGGATATAATTGTTAATAAGTTTTAAATCAGTATTAATATCGAATTAGATTAGCAAATACCCTATACACCCCCCCCTTCAAGGGTAATTTCAATAATCCCATTGGAGGTTAGGAAATAGTTTAACCTCATAATCCCATTGAAGGTTAGGAAATAGTTTAACCTCATAATCCCATTTGAGGTTACGAGAGATCGACAAAGGTGTAATGTTAACATGTCGACTCGAAAGAAGACTGATAGAGGTGTAAGGCTAAGGGTACATAATATTCAAAGGGGTGGTGTTAATATGATAATAAGGAAAGTCGATAGAGGTGTCATGTTAACTGATCAATGAAATCAAACTGATAGAGGGGTAATGTTAACATATTAGGTTTGTAAAGTTAGTATTGTTCAGAGGTGTAGTGTTAACATAATAGTACGAAGAAAATTTAATAGATGTGTAATGTCAACGTGCCAAAGTGAGTGATTGACAGAGGTGTAATGGTAACCGGTCAGTTCAAAAGAGTCTAAGAGACGACTATCATTTTGGAAGTATAATGTTAACTTAATGGTAGAAAATCGATGGAAGTGTAATGTTAACTAATTAATTTTTGGCAAGAAACAAATTGACAGGGATGTAATGTTAACTGGTCAAATCCAAAAAGATATGTCGACAGAGGTGTAATATTAACCGATCAATGAAATGGTCTGATAGAGATGTAATGTTAACGGATCAAATTATTGGAGTGGGAACCATTTAGAGGTGTAATGTTAACATGACAGTGGTAGTATACTTGGAGTCAAATAGAGGTGAGATGTTAACTTAATGACTCGTTGGGGAATTTAATTAGGATTTTAGATCAGGATGATCAATATTTACAGGAAAATGTAGAACTTAAATGTAGCCAGAATCTCTATGGGGAGATGGAAATTAGTCAGGAGCAAGAGTAATATTTCTTGAGAAACTTCACATTGATTGGTGTCATGAGTCTATCACCATTTGAGACAATTAGGCGAATGCTCCATTTGAGTAGATTATCTCTACTATAAACAATTCTTCCTATTTGGGTTGTAATTTACCCTTAGTCTTTTTCGTCATGACCATGGTTCGAAGAACAGCTAATACTAGATCATCTTCTTTGAAGGATCATTCTCTGACTCTCCTATTGAAGGTTCTTGAGATCTGTGACTAATAGATCTCGACTCGTTACTGAGCTTGAAGTCTCAAATCATCTAGCGCCTCTAATTCTTAGAGCCGCTTTTGATGATATTCTTTAGCTGTATTTTTCTCGGCAAGAGCGATTCTCAATGAAGGCACCTGGATTTCTAGAATGATCATGGCTTCGCATTTATAAACCAAGAAAAATGAGTGGATCCTGTGGGAGTGCGGGTTGTTGTTCAATAAGCTCATAAATACTCTTTAAGTTTCTCATCCCAATCCCTTTTGTTGGAGAAGATGAACTTCTTTAGATGTTTGATGATAGTTTTATTAAAAGTTTTGGCTTGTATAGCGTAGAAGCCACATCTTGAATTCTAAACTTATTACAATATCTAAAGAACGATTGACTGATGAACTCTTGACTGTTATCATCGACAATCCTCCAAAGGACGCTGAATCAGTAGATAACATGGTGTTTTAAGAACTTAACCACGTTAGAAGTCCTAACTTCTCTAAGTGGAATGATTTCAGCCTATGTGGAGAAGTAATCAATGATGTCCAGAACCAATCGATGCCCTTTAACAGATGGTAGGCTACTTGGCCCAATAATATCCATACCTCGTGTCTCAAATGGCAATGAGGTGACAAATTGGATGTAATCCTTTCGGGGTTTGATGCAGAAAGTCGGCTCAAAATTGACACGTACAACATCTCTTGCCGTATGCCACTATGTCCCACAACCTTCATTAGCCAGTAATAGCCTAAATAATAAAGTCCATCTTGAAGCTTAAGACCAGATTGATGAGCTCCACATGTATCTTCGTGTTTCTTTGATTGCCTCTCGAGTTTCACTTGATGACAAGCATTAGAGTAATAAGCCATCGAATGGTTAGCAATACAATGCCTATGTGACTGGATCGTAAAGAAGCAGCATGATATCCTTTGGATAGGGATTCAAAATTATTACACCAATTGTTGAGTTGAAAATCTTTGGGAGTGGTGCAAATCTCATTGTCTTCGAAGATTCGCTTGGGACAACGCAATTGGTGGTTAGCAACCATGATGTGCTTCATAGACAAGACCAACATAGCTACTAGAGATGCTAAGGAATTGGCGTAGTATTCTTGAGGTGGGTTACGTAGTTAATATAGAAGCCTTCAAAAAATGAGTAGGTTTTATTGCTTCTTCATGGTTGTTGGCCTTTTTGTTTTAATAATGTTTTAACAAATAATTTACAAGTAATATTGTTTGTCTAGTATTTGTGTTTTCTTATTTATTCTAAACAAATAATGTGTTGGAGGATGGATGGGCCAGAGCTTTCACGATCATATCCAATAGAGGTTGGAGGAATATCGGAGTGAAGCAATATATTTCAAATCAAGATCTAAGTTCAAGCTTCATCCGCAAGTGTACCAAGTTGAGCTTATTGAAGACCTATAGCTTGGGTAATCTAGTTTAGGAGTTTATATTATGTGTGTTTAATATTCTAAGCTCAATATCATATACACACACATTTTATTGGTTTCTATGTATATATATAGTTATATATATACATACATGTTTTGGTTTTTAAGTTTATATAAATATAAAATTACATATTTTATATTTATTGTTTTTTTTTGGTTTAGCTTTATAGATATGAAACAATAATTATATTCATATACACTTTCACATGTTTCATATTCTATTGCTTTTGGAAAAACAAATGTGTTTTGTATAATATATATAAATTTTTGTGAAAATAATATATTCTTATTTATGGACTTAACAATTAATGTTTACATATTTTATTAAGTCTATAAAATTATTTTATAAAGTTTTAAAAGTTTGTTTAAATCAATATGTCAAAAACATGTATGTTTAGTTTTCATGTTTTTGGATATTTTTGCAAAATAATTATATTTTACAACTAGAAAGTACAATTCCAAAAATTCATTTTGTAACATGTTCATATATATATTTACAAGAATGCCCTAAAGTTTTATATTTTTTTGAATTTTGTTTACTATTTTTAAATCGAGTTTAAAAATTAGATTTTCAATTTTCAGCTTGAGTATCAGAAATATCAGTTCACGGTTGACCGCGTGTGACTCTACGGTCGATCGGACTGGCCTTTGCGGTCAACCGCTAATGTTACCGTTTCACAGTAATGGTCATTTTCCAACCTTTGTTTGTTTTGTCTTTTGTGATGTTTTTTTTTTTGGTTTCTTGGGGTCCCTATATATACCCCATGCCCTCTAACTTCTGAGAGTAATTAAGAAATGTTTTAAAAGAGGTTTAACAAGTTTAAAGAGTGTTTAAGATTGTTTAGTGTTTGTTTCAAGTTTCTGTTTGTGAAGAAATCTTCACAAGAGCAAGAGGAGATCATCAATTTGTGTTTGGGCTTTCAACTCATCTCTCTCTCACTCTTGATCTATATAGAAGTTTTCCTAAACTCAATTCTAGCTTTCATTTATAATTGTTTATTGATTATTATTTTTATAAGCTAGATTTTCATAATTGATTTTAGATTTGTTTTACTCTTTGTTTACATACACAACCATTGAGCTTATTATATTTGCATACATTGTATAATTTGGGTTGTGGGCATGTAACCTTGAGATTGAGCTTAATTGAGTTCTCATTCATATTAGAGAATAAATTATTTGTATTGAGCCTTTACTGTGAGATTCACTTTGTATTACATAAGTACGCCGAGAGTAGTGTGTGGTGAGATACGGGGTTGATTCCAAGAGGAGTTGCGTCGATAGTAAAGCCTATGGAGAGGTAGTAAACCTGAGCACTTGAGGAAGAAAACACGGGTTAGGCTAACACTAGTAGGATATTGTATAGTTACATTGTGAGTGATTGTGAATATTGATCGGTGAGCATTGAAAACCGATATTGTGAGGTGTAAATATTTTTGGGTGAACATCGAAAATCCGGGTGTGATAGTGGATTTCTCCTCGAGAATGGGGAACAGAAATATAGGACGGAATGTCCAATCTCCATGATCATTTGCTTGTATTTGAGTTTGTCATTGGCGTATTTACTTTTGTGTTTATCTTATATCGCCATTATCTATTACTCTTTGTGTATATTGCCCTATCACATTTGTAGTTTATTTATTTTACCTTTTGTTTATATTGCTTATCATTGCATATAATTGTTGCATATCTTACTTGCTAGGATAGCTTGTTAATTAGTTTTAATTGGTATTAAATTAGATTAGATTAGCATAAACCCTATTCACCCCCCTAGGGTTCTTTCCTAGTGACATTAGGTTCTAACAATGGTATGGTAGGAGAGATTGTTGTGCTAGACCTCATACTCTCCCTTAGATTTGATTGATGATTAGCTTAGAATCGCTATAAACTTCACGGTATCTAGCACTCATGTCTGAGTTGTAGGCTAATTATGAGGGCATCAAACTCTGCCATATATTAGAATAAGACTCGATGAATGAATATTTTTAAGGAATAATGTGGCCATGGGGAGTGAAGAGCACTAGCCCCACACCCGTGATAATAACTCCTTCATGGCTCCATACAATGTGTCATTGGTGGTCTGAGGTGACATTCGATTCGGACACCTTGTTTGTAGTCTCCTCATAGAGCTTGAAAAGCCCAGGGACATAATGTTTTCACAAGCCTAAAACTCAGAGATCTCATCTTCATCATGAGTACCCACAGAGAGCTAACTTATGATATCATGTGAGGTATAAAGGCCGTCATCAGAGGTGTGATGTTGAACTTGATGACTAATTGCTTTAGTAGAAGTTTAACCATTAGACATACTGAAGAAAATAGTGTTTCCATTAAGGGCTCATGCCCTACAAGATGGAGCCGACAAACTAGGGTGGTATTTCTAGGGAAGCATTGCCATAGTAAAAAATGGTTGCATCGGTGTCACTGAAGTAGTGTTGCCATAGGCATAGGAGGCTGAGTTGGCATTATTGAGGAAGCATTGTCATAACCGAAGGATGCTGTGTTCATGGTTCCATTTGATAAGATTTAGAGAGTGTTGAAATTCAATTAGGAAGACTGTCCCGTCTCATTCTTATCATCAGAGGATTATCTTATCTCACTATCATCATCTTTGTCGCTTGACCACGGATCATGTTGATTGAATCTCTCAGCGGATTTTTCGGTAATTTTCACCTACTCAATTAGATCTTTCCATGAATTAGACTTGATAGCACCCACGTGGGCTTCTACTCGGCTGAGAAAGTTGTGACAACATGTTTAGAGCAACATCGGTAGTAGCATGTCCTAGCAATGCAAACTTAAATTGCAAAATCACTTAGTATAGTCTCTAACCGAATCATCTCCCCTTTGTTACTCTAAAAGGAGCCTGACCGTTAGTGCATTAGATTGGTCCTCATGGAAGTGGAACAAGAATCATAATTCCAAGTCAGCCTAGGATTTGATTGATCCTTTGACTAAATTCTAGAAACCGGTCAAAGGCTATTTTAAGGGTATTAAGAAAAAGTCATGCCTTGATGACATCATTTCCTAGTACATTTTCTATTTGCTGATAGAAATAATAGATGTGTTGGTTCAGGGAACCTTTGCCGTCAAACATATATACCATTAGTGGCTTAAACTTCATTGGATAAGGAATAAAGTCCTCCTTGATGATATAATATTGAGTGATCCCAATCTTCTTTAGCTCAGTCCTCTATGTAAGAGCGTTAAGTTGGTTTTGGAGGCTTTTGAGTGTTTTTCAATTTACGTTTTGTTTTCAGTGGAGTGGATGTCACAGACTCTAATCGAGAGGAGAAGATATCTTGTTGGTGCAAGGACTCCTTATTGATGGAGATGTTAATTGGCTGCTTCTCTTTTGAAACACTCGCAGATGGCTGGTAAGTAAGCAATAGTTGTCGAAGCATATTTTCAAGATAGTCAAAGCACTCGTTGGATGCCTTCTTTTGGGTCATGAGCTAACAAAATAAGATTGTTGATGGCCTCTCTGTCTGCCATGCTGGCAGTCCACTCCCACTCTTGACTTGAGCTAGAAGCTGTGTTTGATGCTATGGTTGAGTTAGCACCACTAGCAAAAGGATTATCAGCCTGTAAAGGAGTTTGTTGTACATGTGACCTTAAAAAAGAGTAGCCAAAGGGGACAACTACCCCTAGTCTCGATCTAGTATAGCGATAAACACTATGGTTTCTAGATTAGATGTGCTATCGTCATATTCTCAGATTACACTATTAGGTCTCGTATTTATGAATCTACTCTCTAATCTAGTTTTGATGATTAACAAACAATTTCTAACATCATTTGTCGAGTGTTTATATTTACTTATGTTTGATGGAAAATTTGTAGTAAAAAGAAGAATTGAAAGAAATATATTCGATTTGTATTCTCTCAATCTCAATTACAATTTGGATTTCTGGTTACAAAAGAGAGGAGAATTAATCTGAATTCTCCCCTTTGTTTAATTCTAGGTTCTTCACGGTGGCGATGGAGTACCTCCTTCGAATGCTCGGGTCGAGTTTGCTCTCCGTTGACGATTTGTATGTCTTGATTCACTGGAACGGTATCTCCTCCTCACGATATGACACTATAGAGAACTTGCAAAGCAAGTTTGAAACTCTTAATGAGTTGATAACTCTGAACGAGTTTGAAACTCTATGGAAGAGTTGATTTAACCGAAAGTCGGTTATAAGCCAAGGATGAAGAAGCTCTTGTTGTCGATCTCCAAAGCTCCAGCCTAAGGTTGAAGGATCTTCTTTGCTGCCAAGCCCCCAGGATCGAAAGATCAAAGAGGAGGTGCCCTTTTGCTGCTCTTCAGATCTGAAAATGTTCAAGGATCCTAAGATAATCCGCCAGCCCTCCAGAGCCCTGAACTCAGTTGAGTTTACTCATTTTTTATATGGGATTAAGGGGGTGTAACCGCCCCTTAAATCACTCCTAAGTGGGGTGTAACCGCCCCCAAATCATGGGAAATGATTTTGGAACCATTCAGCTCATGTTGAATGAGTCAAACAATGCCCAAGTTGGTGTTCAGGACCCTAACTCCGTATTTTAGACTGGAGACGCGGAGTTGGGCACCCGCTGGATGTTGAAAAACACGAGGGCCGCCCGTGTTTTGTTTGCTGAGGTTTGGAAACACGGGGGGTTTCCTACGTTTTAAGAACTAAAACGTGAAGGTGAATTCCGCATTTTAGAAGGAGCTAATGACTTATAACTTCTTCTGTAGAACGTTGTAAAGACCATTGTTGAGTGATCTTCGCCTTGGCTGCTCGAAAATATGAGAGTTGTCAGATTGTCACTCCCGATATTGATTGTGAAGGCTGTTAAACTAGAGCATTTATCGATTGTTGTGAAGGTCGTCAGATTGTAACCTTCATCGATCTACGTGAAAGTCTTCAAATTGTAACCTTCTAGAAGTCATCAGATTATAACTTTCATCATCGGTATTTGATGGGAATAAGCTATTTGTAGTGATATCCAGACAGCCTACAACTTATTAGGAATCCTAACAAAGATCCGTATCGGAGGTTGGTTAGACTTGCGCCTTCACGATGATATCTAAAGGAGGTTGGATGAAATTAGAATGAAGCCATCACAATTCAGTTAAAATTTATCATCGCTTCATCCGCAACCAAGACGAGCTTATTGAAGATCATTGCTTGGTATAGTGTTTTTGTTAGTCTAGGTGTGTTTACTTTATGTGTTATGCTTAAAGCTCAAATCACACACACACAAATAGTATTTTTGATTTATCGTGTTTTTAGATTATAGACTTAATGACATAATTTTATATCTTTTCTAATGTCTATTAATCTATTAAAAAGTGTTTCAAAACTTGTTTGGAATGATTTCATCAAAAATCAAGTTTTGACGATTTCGTGTTTTTAACGGTTTGTAAATACTTGAGTTTTCACGTTTGGGAAATACAATTTGAGAAATTTTTTATTTAACAAATTTAGTTTCATGTGTATAAATATTTTTCCAAGTTTTACTAATTTTGGAGTTAATTTGTTATTTTTAATTGAATTTAGAAAATCAGTTTTTTGGGTTTCATGCTGTTTTTGAAAACCAAATGAGTTTTCATAAATGAGAAATGATATTTCAAAAATGTATTTGTTTAAAATGTTTATTTTCATGTATATAAACATTTTTCTTGGTTTTACTATTTTTGGAGTTGATTTTTTATTTTTAATTGATTTTACAAAATCAGATTTTCAGGTGGATAGTGTTCTGTGAACAGTCCCGGTCGACCGATACACCTTCATAAGTCGACCGATCAGAGCAAATTTTTAGCGTCTAAGTTTTTAGACTGATCAGTCGACCGATGGCATCTTGGTTGAATGGATTTGCCATGCAGGACCCGTATGAAAGTATGCGTCATAATCCTGCTTCTGGAATGCGGGGGTGGACCCCTGCGTTTTGAACTTGAGACACAGAGGTGACTTTTCATGCATTTTTGACTAAGTCTTTAAGACTTGTCTTTAGCTCATCTGTTTCAAGTCTCAGCTCACATTCATTAAGCTGATGGGCCTTCAAACATGCATAGGATTTTTGGCAAACCCTCAGCCATCAACAGATTTGATAAGCCTTTACCGACCACCATTTGAGTTGGGCTAGCACATAGATTGTCTAAGTCTGTTCCACATGTAATATTATGCTAAGAGAATGAACCCTTATAGACTTGATGCTATGATTTTGAATACATAGACTTGGTCATTTTTACGGAAAAAGACTAACCGACGACGTGTGTTAGGCGTAGACTTATCTCTAATTAGGGATCGAGATAAAGTCCCCCATACATGTGAGGCATGGATTTTGGTGTTATTAATAACGGCCTGCCACGATGTTGAATACATGGGCTTTTGTTCTTTTTACGGCTAAAGACTAACCGGCAACGCGTGTTAGGCGTAGGCTTATCCCTACTTAGGATTTAGGATAAAATTCTCCGTACGTATAAGGCACGGATTTTGGTGCTACGATGTTAAATATGTAGACTTTGCTACTATTTCTTCCTGTGTTATATTTTCACTTGAAACACTAAAAAAAATTAGAAGTGCCAGAGGTGTAGTATTAACTTAGCGTGAATTTTCACTTAGAGTAAAATTCAGAAAGGATAATTCTATAAAATCTTTAATCCAATGGGGATTTTATAATAAAAACTTGCTATTCTTATTGAAAAAGGATTAACAAGTTCATTGGAGGGTTTGACTGTTAGAGGTGTGATGTTAACCTAACAGCATTTTATGGACCTATCTCTCTATTGAAGAGAGTCGATAAGTTGATTTGTGTGACGTTAACTTGACGGGTTTGTGGACCTATCACTCTATTGAAGAGAGTCGATAAGTTAATTTTGTCATCAGAGGTGTGATGTTAACTTGACGGGAAGAATATTGCGATCGGGGCAATTTTGAGTACCTATCGCTCTATTAGGGAGAGTCGATAAGTGGATTTTTTTAGAGGTGTGAGATTAACATGACAAGAATTTGTTACGATCGAAGCAACCTTGAGGACCTATCGCTCTATTGACGAGAGTCGATAAGTTAATTATCAGAGTTTTGGTGTTAACATGATAAAAATTTATTGCGATCGGAGCAACTTTATGGATTTATCATCCTATTGAAGAGGATTGATAAGTTAATTTGTCAGAGGTGTGATATTAACGTGACAGGAATTTATTGCGATTGGAGCAACTTTGTGGACTTATCATCCTATTGAAGAGGATTGATAAGTTGATTTGTCAGAGGTTTGGTTTTAATGTGATAAGAGAATGTGTACTTGTGACTTGCACAAGATTTTGGGAATTAGCGTATCGCTGGGGAAAATTGCTAAGTGAGTTTATCACCAGAAGCGATGAATTTTGATACTTATGATTTGAATAAGATTTTAAAGACTTAGTGTCTTGCTGGGGAAGATTACGATTTGAGTAATTTTGAGGACTTATCATCCTATTGTCAAGGATTGATAAGTTGATTGTCAGAGGTGTATTGTTAACGTGACAAATTGGGAGTGATGCAAGATGCATTCATACTCTGTGGGGGTGATGATCGTGAGAAGTGTAATGTTCACTCAACGATGTGAAATATTTGTTACTCTTAATCTAATAGATTCCAAGTAACCAACCCCCAGTCTTGATTAAGACTTAGCAGGGGAATAAAAAGAGGTAGACAAGGAACATCGTCTAGTGGGGCACTATCCATGAAGTAGGAATAGAGGCACATCACCTGATAGGCTATTATCTGATGAATTTGACTATCAGAGGTAACTGTTAAGGTGATAATTTTGTGGACCTGCCATCCTATTGAAGAAGATTGGCAAGTTGATGGACTATCGGAGGTAACTGTTAACGTGATAGTTTTGTGGACCTGCCATCCTATTAAAGAGGATTAGAAAGTTGGTGGACTATCAGAGGTAAATGTTAACGTGATAGTTTTATGAACCTGTCATCTTATTAAAGAGGATTGGTAAGTTGGTGGACTATCAGAGATAATTATTAACATGATAGTTTTGTGAACCTACCATCCTATTGAAGAGGATTGGCAAGTTGGTGGACTATCAGAGGTAACTGTTAACGTGATAGTTTTATGGACCTGTCATCCTATTGAAAAGGATTAGCAAGTTGGTAGACTATCAGAGGTAAATGTTAACGTGATAGTTTTGTGGACCTGTCATCCTATTAAAGAGGATTGACAAGTTGGTGGACTATCAGAGGTAATTGTTAACGTGATAGTTTTGTGGACCTGCCATCCTATTAAAGAGGATTGGCAAGTTGGTGGACTATCAGAGGTAACTGTTAACGTGATAGTTTTATGGACCTGCCATCCTATTGAAGAGGATTGACAAGTTGGTGGACTATCAGAGATAAATGTTAACGTGATAGTTTTGTGGACCTGCTATCTTATTAAAGAGGATTGGTAAGTTGGTGGACTATCAGAGGTAACTGTTAATATGATAGTTTTGTGGACCTGTCATCCTATTAAAAAAGATTGGTAAGTTGGTGGACTATCAGAGGTAACTGTTAACGTGATAGTTTTATGGACCTGCCATCCTATTGAAGAAGATTGGCAAGTTGATGGACTATCAGAGGTAACTGTTAACGTGATAGTTTTATGGACCTACCATCCTATTGAAGAGGATTAGCAAGTTAAAGGACTATCAAAGGTAAATATTAACATGATAGTTTTATGGAACTGCCATCCTATTAAAGAGGATTGGCAAGTTGGTGGACTATCAGAGGTAACCATTAACGTGATAGTTTTATGGACCTACCATCCTATTAAAGAGGATTGATAAGTTGGTGGACTATCAGAGGTAAATGTTAACGTGATAGTTTTGGTAGGTTTTGTGGTTGACAGAGGTATCCTATTCTATTAAATATGATAACTCAGAAAATTTATTACTCATAATCAATGAACTACAAATAAATCAACCCCTAGTCTTAAACAAGTGCAGGGAGGAAAAAGGGTAGACATGGCACATCGCCTAGTAGACCACTATCTAACGAGTTTGACTATCAGAGGTAACTGTTAATATCAGAGGTAACTGTTAACGTGATAGTTGTTGGACCTGCCATCCTACTGAAGAGGATTGACTTCAGTGGTCGTAGTATCTTCCCCTTCTGACTAAGAAGATTGGGCTTGGTCCGATTGCTCAGGTTGATCCTGCCTACTTTGTTCTTCAGCTTTTATCCTAGAAATAATCTTTTGAGCCTGTTCGCCTTGAGAGATTAGTCAGGAACGACATTATGCAACCTTTATTTGTGCTAGAAGGTCGGTATGCAAGTTGTGTCGACAGGTCTCCACTAAGGTAGACTGTGTCATACCTGTCGGACATCATAGAGCCATGTTTTGAAACCTTTTGACGAAGGCTTTGATGGGCTCCCTCTTCTTCTGCTTAGTAGCGAGAAGGGTATGGATGGAGACTTCTATATCCTCTTTAAAGAATCTTGACAGGAAGAGTCTCTCTAGATCTGTCCACTTTTGGATACATCCGGCAGGTAGTTTCCTGAACCATTCAAAGGCAACTCCCTTGAGGGTGAGAATGAACAATCGAACCAGTATGGCATCGTTTGATATCACATTCCCGATTTGTGACTTAAAATAATAGATATATTGGTTCAGTGATCCTGTGCCATCAAAAGTTTGTAGCGTCGGGACCTCGAATTTTGGAGAATAAGGGGCTGCATCCCATTCGGCAGGATAGGGCCTGACAACTCACTCGTCTTGGAGCTCGCTTTTGTTAGCAATAGCATTAAGGCGGGCTTCCAATTCTTCCATTTTGATAGATTGGAGATTCTGTTCGTTCTCAGTCTCTCTTCATTCATCAGAGGAAGATTCCAGGTTGTGGGCTTCTTGGTCAGAAGCAGCATCATCAACCACTTTTTCCCTTCCCTTTGCTTGTGTGAAGTCGGGATGAAGATGCTTTTCCTCTCTGGGAAGATTCTTGCCTAGGTGGCGAATCTGTCTTCTGAGAGTTAGCCTTGTCTGTGACGATTTGAGTCAACAGGGCCATGAGTTCATTAAGGGTCTTTTGCTGTGATTTGAGCATGGCATCCTGCTCAGCAACCATCTTTGAGATATCTTCAGAATTTTCTGCCATGTGGTCGAAGCTCTCATGTTCAACGAAGAAACTTGATGATTGAGACTCCGCAATGGCTGAGTGTTCATCCTCAGAATTGGTTCCTCTGGCTAGCCTCCGATAGTTGACAGGGGGAATGGCTTCTGTTCGTGTTCGAGTGCATTGGTAGATTCCTTCAAACTCGTCAGTGATTTCTCTGACGATCGGTGAATGACTTGTCTCAAAGTCATCGGAGCTAAGACCTGAGGATTTCCCTCTACCGATCACATTAATAGTGACTCTAGGATACTTGATCTTTGGGGACTTCTTTCTGTACGAACGTCGTTGTTGGTTAGGCAAAGCAACGTTCATTAATTGGTCGAATACCAATGGTTTGGCCTCACATGAGCAACACTGACATCCTGAGAGGACTGTAGGAATCAGTCGTTCACATTAGAGTGAATAAATGACTTGTTGCATCGGTCTTTCTCTCGATATGAACTCTCTCAAGTCTGTTGTAAAGACTCGAGAATTACTCACTGATCGTGAGGTTTGAATTGGAACCCCTAATCTATGATTGTACAGGACTTGCTCTTGGTGAACATGAATCTGGTTTAGATACCTTGAATCCATGAACTTCTTATATCCGCCCCAGTCCATGGACTTCTTATATTCATGAACAAGAATCATAATTCCAAGTCCACCTAGGATTTGATTGATCCTTTGACTAAATTCTAGAAACCAGTCAAAAGCTATTTTAAGGGTATTAAGAAAAAGGCATGCCTTGATGACATTATTTCCTAGTACATTTTCTATTTGCTGATGGAAATAATAGATGTGTTGGTTCAGGGAACCTTTGTAATCAAACATATGTAACATTAGTGGCTTAAGCTTCATTGGATAAGGAATGGAGTCCTCCTCGATGATATAATGTTGAGTGATCCTAATCTTCTTTAGCTCAGTCCTCTATGTAAGAGCGTTGAGTTGCTTTTGGAGGCTTTTGAGTGTTTTTCAATTTACGTTTTGTTTTCAGTGGAGTGGATGTCACAGACTCTGATCGAGAGGAGAAGATATCTTGTTGGTGCAAGGACTCCTTATTGATGGAGATGTTAATTGGCTGCTTCTCTTTTGAAACACTTGCAGGTGGCTGGTAAGTAAGCAATAGTTATCGAAGCATATTTTCAAGACGGTCAAAGCACTCGTTGGATGCCTTCTTTTGGGTCATGAGCTAACAAAATAAGATTATTGATGGCCTCTCTGTCTGCCATGCTGGTAGTCCACTCCCACTCTTGACTTGAGCTAGAAGCTGTGTTGATGCTATGGTTGGGTTAGCACCGCTAGCAAAAGGATTATTAGCCTGTAAAGGAGTTTGTTGAACAGACAACCTCAAAAAAAGTAGTCAAAGGGGATAACTACCCCCAGTCTCGATCTAGTATAGTTATAAACACCATTGTTTCTAGATTAGATGTGCTATCGTCATATTCTCAGATTACACTATTAGGTCTCGTCTTTATGAACATACCCTCTAATCTAGTTTTAATGATTAACAAACAATTCCTAACATCATTTGCCAAACGTTTGTATTTACTTATGTTTGGTGGAAAATTTGCAGTAAAAAAAAGAATTGAAAGAAATATTTTGAATTTGTATTCTCTCAATCTCAATTACAATTTGGATTTTCGATTACAAAAGAGAGGAGAATTGATCTGGATTCTCCCCTTTGTTTAATTCTGGATTCTTCACGGTGGCGATGGAGTGCCTCTCTCGAATGCTCGCATCAAGTTTGCTCTCCGTTGACGATCTGGACGTCTTGATTCACTGGAACGGTATTTCCTCCTCACGATATGACGCTATAAAGAACTTGCAAAGCAAGTTTGAAACTCTTAATGAGTTGATAACTCTGAATGAGTTTGAAACTCTATGGAAGAGTTGATTTAACCAAAAGTCGGTTTTAAGCCAAGGATGAAGAAGCTCATGTTACTGATCTCCAAAGCTCCAGCCGAAGGATGAAGGATCTTCTTTGCTGCCAAGCCCCCAGGATCGAAAGATCAAAGAGAAGGTTCCCTTTTGCTGCTCTTCAGATCCGAAAATGTTCAAGGATCCTAAGATAATCCGCCAGCCCTCCAGAGCCCTAAACTCAGTTAAGTTTACTCGTTTTTTATATGGGATTAATGGGGTGTAACCGCCCCTTAAATCACTCCTACATGGGGTGTAACCGCCCCCAAATCGTGGTAAATGGTTTTGGAACCGTTCAGCTCATGTTGAATGAGTCAAACAACACCCAAGTTGGTGTTCAGGACCCTAGTTTCGTGTTTTAGACTGGAGACGTAGAGTTGGGCACCTGCTGGATGTTAAAAAATGTGAGGGCCGCCCGCATTTTGTTTGCTGAGGTTTGGAAACGTGGGGGGTTGCCTGCATTTCAATAATTGAAACGCGAGGGTGAATTCCGCGTTTTAGAAGGAGCTAATGACTTATAACTTCTTCTGTAAAGTGTTGTAAAGACCATTGTTGAATGATCTTCACCTTGGCTGCTCGAAAATATAAGAGTTGTTAGATTATAACTCCCGATATTGATTGTGAAGGCTGTTGAAGTAGAGCTTTCATCGGTTGTTGTAAAGATCGTTAGATTGTAACCTTCATCGATCTATGTGAATGTCTTCAAATTGTAATATTTTAGAAGTCGTTAAATTATAACTTTCATCATTGGTGTTTGATGGGGATAAGCTATCTATAGTGATTTTTAGACAGCCTACAACTTATTAGGAATCCTACACAAAGATCAGTGTCGAAGGTTGGTTGGACTTGCGCCTTCATGATGATATCTAAAGGAGGTTGGATAAAATTAGAATGAAGACATTGCAATTCAAGTTAAAATTCATCATCGCTTCATTCACAACCAAGACGATCTTATTGAAGATCATTGCTTGGTATAGTTGTAGGCTGTCTAAAAATCACAACAGATAGCTTATCCCCCATCAAACACCGATGATGGAAGTTACAATCTGACGACTTCCAGAAGGCTATAATCTGAAGACTTTCACGTAGATCGATAAAGGTTACAATCTGACGACCTTCACGACAACCGATGAGAGCTCTAGTTTAATAGCACTCACAATCAACATCAGGAGTTATAATCTGACGACTCTCATATTCTCAAGGAGCCAAGACGAAGATTACAAGACAATGATCTTTACAACGCTATGACAAAAAGAGATTACTTGGTGATAATCTCTTCAAGGCAAGACGCAGAGGTCCTCCCCGTGTATCAACACCAAAACGCGGAGGTCCTCCCCGTGTGTCAACAATAAAACGCCAGGGTCGAACCCACGTTACAACATCAAAACGCCAGGGTCGAACCCACGTTACAACATCAAAATACGAGGGTCTAACCCGCGTTACAACATTAAAATGCTAGGGTCGGACCCACATTTTTCAATATCCAGCGGGTACCCAACTCTGCGTCTCCAGTCTAAAACGAGGAGTTGGGGTCCCGAACGCCAACGTGGGTGTTTGACTCATTCAAGCACGAGCTGAACGGTTGCAGGAACCGTTTTCCCCACGATCTGAGGAAATCACGCCCACTTAGGAGCGGATTTAGAGGGCAGTTACACCCCCTTAATCCCTTATAAAAGGGAGTAAACTCAACTGAGTTAAAGGTTGGACTATATTGGCTCGGATCAACCACTGAAGGCGGGCATTTTTCGGATCTGGGGTGGGCAGCAGCAGAAGAAATCCCTGAAGCACTTCAGGAGCTTGGGAGATCTGCAACCAAATCTTCTTCATCCTTGGCTTACAACCGATTTTCGGTTCAAAACAACTCTTTTACAGAGTTTTTCAAAACTCGTTCAGAGTTATCAACTCATCCAGAGTTTCAAACTTGCCACGCAAGTTCTCCACAACATCAAATTGTGAGGAGGAGGTATCGTTCCAGTGAATCAAGACGTGCGGATCGTCAACGGAGGGCAAACTCGACGCGAGCATTCGAGGGAGGCACTCCATCGCCACCGAGAAGAACCCAGTTTTAAACAAAGGGGAGAACCAAGTTCGTTCTCCTCTCTTTTGTAATCAGGGAACCCAATTGTAATTGATTTTGAGAGAATACAAGTCTATTTTCTTTCACTGTCTTTTTACTACAAATTTTCCCACAAACAATAGTGTTTTTGTTAGTCTAGGTGTGTTTACTTTATGTGTTATGCTTAAAGCTCAAATCACACACACACAAACAATATTTTTGATTTATCATGTTTTTAGATTATAGACTTAATGACACAATTTTATATCTTTTCTAATGTCTATTAATCTATTAAAAAGTATTTCAAAACTTGTTTGGAATGATTTCATCAAAAATCAAGTTTTGATGATTTCGTGTTTTTAACAGTTTGTAAATACTTGAGTTTTCACGTTTGGGAAATACAATTTGAGAAATTTTTCTTTAACAAATTTAGTTTTATGTGTATAAATATTTTTCTAAGTTTTACTAATTTTGGAGTTAATTTGTTATTTTTAATTGAATTTAGAAAATTAGTTTTTTGGGTTTTATGCTGTTTTTGCAAACCAAACGAGTTTTCACAAATGGGAAATGATATTTCAAAAATGTATTTTTTAACATGTTTATTTTTATGTATATAAACATTTTTCTAAGTTTTACTATTTTTGGAGTTGATTTGTTATTTTTAATTGATTTTACAAAATTAGATTTTCAGGTGGATAGTGTTCTGTGAACAGTACCGGTCGACCTATACACTTTCATTAGTCGACCGATTAGAGTAATTTTTTAGCATCTGAGTTTTTAGACCGATCAGTCGACCGATGGCATAGCATTAGTCGACCAATCAATGGTCAGAAGCCCGGTAACAACTAGTTTTTGGGTTGTTTTGCTATATAGGCTATATATATGTATGCCTCATAACCCATTTGTTTCACCAAAAATGTTTATAAAATAGTTTTGACAGTTTATTTTAAAGGTTTTTGAGAAAAACCAAGTTTGTTTTATGTGAAGAGAGTTTCACAAAGAGGAGAATCAAAATTTCATCCTTGAGGAGTTCAACCTCAATTCTTCATCCCTCTTTGTTTAGAGAAGTTAATCTAAACTCATTATCCAGCTTATTTTTCATTTTGATTCTTATATATATTTGCTAGATTAATTTAAGTTTAATTTTCATTATACTCATTGTTTACACACACAACCACTTGAGCTTGAGTATTTCACATATCGTATATTTGAGTTGTGGGGTTGTATCGTTGAGTGAGCTTAAATTTCGTTCTCAACTTGTTTAGAGAACAAATCTTTACTTGCCCATATTGTTGTAACACGTTGGAATGCACAAGGACACTTAGAGGAGCGGTTGGGAGAAGAACGAGATCAATTCCAAATGGAGTGGCTTGGTTGTAAAAGCCTAAGGAGAGATAGTAATTCCAAGCATTTGAGGAAGGTGACACGGGTCAGCCAACACTTAGAGAAGTATATTATGTGAATATCAACATATATATTGTAATAGTTTTCGGTGAGCTTGGGAAACCAATTGTATAGTTATTTGTATTGTGATTACTGGAGAATCTCCTCAAGGGTGAGGAGCAGAGATGTAGGTTGAGGGTTTTTCGATCTCCGTGATCATATTGCTTGTTTGTGATTGGCATTGCCACACTTATTCTTGTGTATATTTTCATATCACCTATTATCTCGTGTTTATATCGCTCTTATCACCTATTATCTCGTGTTTATATCGCTCTTTGTTTAATTCTATATGCTTCCATATATCTATTATATACATCATATTGCTAGGATATTACTAGTAAGTTTTAAATTGGCATCGATATCAGATTAGATTAGCAAATATCCTATTCACCCCCATCTAGGGTACTTTCATACACCGGTCATATTAACCATAAATTCTTGGAGATCAAGGTCAAAAGCAACCTTGTTCTTGTGAGATCGCTGTCACCTACTTGTTAACCTTTAAGGAAGCACGATCAGCATCACAAGATGCTTTAAAGAGAACCCTTAGAGACGTTGTCGATTGACGCCCAAATTCAAGGGATGTTTGACAGTCTTGCCCTTCACTTAGGCAAGGGTCACTAAAACCTCGCTCACAGCGAAGTTCATTTTTCTACCAGTGAAATTGAGGCTACTTTTGGTGTGGTTCTCTTCACTTTGGGTGAAACTGAGATTGTCTTCACTCTAGGTAAAATTTTCTCTACCTCTAGTGAAGTTGGGGCTGTTTTTGGTGAAACTGGGGCCATCCTCAGAGAGGCTTGTCTTGCTCTTAGCAAAGTTCATTATACCTTTGGTGAGGTTAGCACTATCTTCAATGAGGCTCACCTTGTTGTAGGTGGAATTGGAATTCTCTTCACTTTGGGCAAAGTTCGTTTGGCTTCCAGCAAAGCTCTAACTATCTTTAGTGAAGTTCACTTTGACATATGTAAGGGTCGATTTTGACCCTGTTCTCACATAGTGATGAACCCTATGAAAGTTTTTGAGGTATCCATGGATGATTGGTAAGAGGATATAAACTCCTCGAACTTCGCTTGGTCAAATTCAATGACCAACGACTCAACAAAAGACTCGAGGGTCTTAGTGTTAGATAGCGATGATCTTCTTGTTGATTGAGAAGGAACTCCCTAGCGTCATCATATTTTGAGTATTTTATATTATAATCAACATAGATTATAATAAAAAGATTATAATGAAATAAAGAAAAAAATTATATTTCCTGGAGTTCTATTCTGGGTGCAATGGAGCATCGATCTTGTACTCCATTGACTGTTCGACTAAGATGGTGGGTCTTTCACCGATTTATGTTCTCTAATCTCTCAGAAGATACTGTAGTCTTCTCTGAATAAAGAGATATTAATATATTTTTTCTCACAAGAAATATCGATTAAGCTAGATGACTAGCTAAAGAGAATAAACTCTTTCTCACAAGGATCATTGTTCGGGCCAAATGATTAGCTAATGATAATGGTATACGATGATCAATGAGAATGAAGAAGAGATGAGCTTTTTGACGATGTAGCCTCTGAATCTCTCTTTCTTTTCTTAATGGCAATGAGTTTAGCCAAGATAATGGTAGCCCCAAAACCTTTTCCTCTGCCCCTATGTGGGCTTGCTTCATGTTGACCATGCCTATTTATAGGCTTTGGAGCATTTAAGCGCATGAGTTATTTGGCCTTAACTCCCTTTAAATGGGCGAGTTAGTGGTAATTAACTCCTCTTAAATGAGTGACTTAATGGGTGAATTGTTTCCTTAAGAGTAGGTTCTGAAAACGGTTATGGACAAGGTTTAACAATAATAACCATAGGCAAAGTTCGCACTAAAAACACAGAGGTTAAGACCCATGTGTTAAAACTTAAACACAAGGGCTAGCCTTGTGTTGTAAATCTTAAACACAGGAGTCGAGACATGCATTATAAAGATCAAACGCGAAGGTCAAGACCCACGCTTAGAGTTCTTAAACGCAGGAGTCGAGACATGCATTATAAAGCTCAAATGCGAAGGTCAAGACCCACGTTTAGAGTTCAAAACGCAGGAGTCAACGCTGTGTTTCATGATGAACACAGAGTCCTAACTCTGTATTTTTATTAAACAGAAACGAGTCATCTTCCTCGTTGTCAAGAACCCATTTAGGGTTTTCAAAAAACTTGTCAAATAAGTTATTATGATCACCACCTACCACGGCAGGAAGGCCTACATGACGGCGATGACGGCGACGACGTTCCCGCAGAAACAAGAACACCGTCGGTGTCCCCAGCTGACGGCATTTCAGAAGTCACTCCAGTGACCTTCTTAGAGCCAGAGCTCATTCTTCGTGGCGCCATTGATGCAATCGGTCAAAAAATATGCTGTTGATCGGAGAGGATAAAATTCACCGGAAATCTTGTCAAAATCAAACGAGAGTTCTCATTCTTGGAACTAAGCTAAAAGTAAAAAGAGTCGGATGACTCTTAAAGTGACCACACAGGTCTATTTATAACAGCCGTTAAGCTGTTAAAGTGGTACGGGATTCTAGGAGAGAATCCCAACCATTTTTTGAAAGTCATTTGAGACTTTAACCTTAATGCGGAGTTCATCCCCGCGTTCAACCTCCCAAATGCTAAGCCCAGACTGGCGTTATGAGGGTTCTTAACTTCGCGTTTCGAAACTCAAATGCAAAGGTCATCTTTGCGTTACAATTCTTTCAAACGAAGGATCCATCCTTGTGTTTTCAAACGCGACACTTAGTCTCTAAGGTCATGAATCCTTTCAACAGAGTGTTAATCAAAACCTCTGAATCTCTTCCATAAGATCTAAGTCATTTTCAGTTGGCAAATCTTTCGTCAGATTAACACTACACTTCTGATGATCATCATCCCCACAGAGCTGGCATCTAGCCTGTATTACTCCCAATGCGATGACAATTCTGTTAAAACCTACTTATCGGTTCTCGTCAATAGAACAATAAGTCTCCAAAATCACTCAAATCATGGTCAATTTACCAACTCTCCTCAGTAGAGTAGTAAGTAACCAATTTATCAACTCCATTCAGTGGGGTGATAAAATTCCCTAAATCTTGTTCAAATCACAAGTAGCACAATTCATCGCTCCGATGATAAATCATTTAGCAATCCTCCCCAGCGAGGCGCTAAAATATCTTTCCTGTCATATTAAAATCACACCTCTCACAAAATCTACTTATCGACTCTCCCCAATAGAGCGATAAATCTTCAAAATTACCCCGATCATAATATCTTTCATGTCACATTAAAATTACACCTCTGACAAAATTCACTTATCAACTCTCTCTAATAGAACGACAAGTCCTCAAAATTACCCCGATCACAATATTTTTCATTGTCACATTAATATTTTACCTCTGATAATCCAATCCGCCTATCAATCCTTTTCAATAGGATGATAGGTCTACAAATAGCTATTACGTTAACATCCTACCTCTAACAGTTCAAAACCTCTCTTTGAACCTTTTTATTCATTTACATAAGAATAGCAAGTGTTCTCATAAAATCCCCAGCGGATTACACTCTTTCCAGAATTATCCCTAGTGGTAATAAGGAAAATTTTTGAACTCCACTCCATATGAGAGTTCACGCCAAGTTAATACTACACCTCTGGCACTTGTAGACTTCTTTCAGTGTTTAGAGCAAAGGCATGACGCAAGAAGAATTCTACTGGTTAGTCTTATTCTGGGAGAATAACAAGTATTTATCCCCAGCAGTTTAAAATTTTCTAAAATTATCCTAAGCGATGATAATTTTTTTTCTAAATCAGGCCTATTATGGAAATCTATACTAAGTTAAAATTACACCTCTAGCATTTCTCATAATTTCGTTGTTTCAGATCAAAACATGATATATGCAAGAAATAATGAAAAACCAATATCACTTTTTATTCAGAAGCCAAAAGAAAGTGATACAAAGCAGAGCTGTTCTTATGAAAAAGAATAATACAAGATCAAATCAAAAGAAGCAAGTCGAGCTTTGACATCGGAGAGTTTTTCCTCATGATTGGCCCGTACAATAGCTTCAGCCTTCCTCCACAGCTCATCCTCAGTTGGTGCTATTGCAGCAGCTACCTCCTTCTTCGCTCTTTCAAGAGCATGAGCTTCTTGATGATAACTTAAAAGGGTGTCCGCATTTTTGGCACTAAGTATATTAACAATGACTTCTTCACGAGTAGCTGCACCTTCAATCTCAGTAGTTCTGCCTCGGCTTCAACAAGCTTTGTATGAATGAGATCCAGAGAAGCAGTGGAGAGCTAGACTGCTCTGCTCTTGCAAGTGTTAACTTGAAGCTCTTTCTCAGCCAGACCTCGCTCAATTGTCTCACGGTGAGCCACTTCCTCAATTTGGAGGTCAGCAAAAGTAGACACAATCTATGTCTGAATGTCTACGTGACTGAGGGACTCTAAATGTTTGAGTTGTGCTTCTAGGTGAGAAATAGCTTCCGAACAACGTTCAAAGCATTGGGCATCGCCCACACTTTTAATTCCATTTAAGCCTACTTCTAAGAGAGACATAAAGGAATCAAAACGGCCCCGACTAGCTATGACAACTTCAGTCACTTTCTTCACAAGGCTATTCAAATAACCTAGGGAGATATGAAGGAAGTCAGGAGCATCTGTTGGGCTAGAAACTACAATCGAAGACGTCTCCACAACCTTGGAAGTAGATGTATCAAAATGTGGATTAACAAGTGACCTGGGTGTAGAAGTCGCAGAAGTAAAAGAAACATCCAAATGGGAAGGACTCGATGTCAAGGCCATCATTGCCCTCACCTGAGACATGCTTGGTATAACCCTGTTGGTGCAAGTGAGATCTTCATCAATGCTGCCGGTGAAACAATTGTCACGGATGAGCCAAGCAAAGGTTGCTCTTGCAAAGGAGTTGACACCTGCACAAGCTGTTATTCCGGAGGAGGAGTTACAGTGGTAGTCTCGGGAGTAGTGAACCTGGCAAAAATGGTCGGAACACGGAAGGAATATGTAGAGGAATTTGAAATAAACCAGGCTTATCGGTGATAGAAAAAGGGATATGAGCAGACGCTTTATCTGACACAATCTTGGGGGACTCATCAAAGGTTATGATGTCGTCCATAGAGTCATGCTCTTCATCTTCTTCATCACCACTTCTGATGTTATCAACATCAGCGCTTCCATCACCTTCATTACCATCAACTGCATCACCAGTCGAGGAGGCTTCATAATCCACTTCCTCTTCGTCATCACGTATAGCTAAAGACTTGGGAAGACTTATGACGGCAGCCAATTTAGTCATAAGTCCCGTTGTCGGACTAAGACTTGAATCGCCAGCCAGTGGCATTAGTACTGAAGGATGAGGGGATGGATTCTCTTCAAGGCCCCTGGGTTCTAATGTAGGAGCCCTAGGAGAGTCTACTACCGGATTAGATTCCGCATTTGTAATCATTAATTCACCCTCTTTGTCTTCAGAAGGATGATGAGAGGAAGCTTCACTCGATAGAGCTGGACCACGCGAATGGAGCCCAACTCTGTATGATAGGCCTGCAGCTGAAGATCCATATTGTTCTTCTTCTTCTGCAGCTCTGAGAGCATCGGCCATCAATTTCGGCTTCTGCTAGCCTTTAGTAGGAGGAGATTCAAGCATCAATTTTTGGTGAGCCCGCTTATCATATTAGCCAGTTTCATCTGCTGTAAGAGCCCTCTTTCTAGTAGCCCTTATTACAGGAGTATCAACCGTGCGAGGTTCTTTCACCGGAATAGGCTCAGCCGTTTGTTCCTCTTCTTGTCCAGTAGGCGGGTCCTCAAAAGACAAGTACTCGTCAATCCCTCTCAGTCGAGATGTCTTAGATCCCCTCCTTAAAGCATACATACGTCTGATTTCCTTCAGACAAGATGTATTCAAGTTATAGACGGAGATCTGAGAAGAAGCAGAATACCAATTGCAGAAAACCATGGAGGTGTAGGAGTTGGGCGTCTTATGGGGGAGCTTGAAGATAGCCTTAGTGCAACCAGCCACCGAATAGTACCAGGCCCTTGCCCCTTCATACAGATTACCCACAATCGCCAGTTGAGGTCGAGCATTCCCGACGTATAGCTGGTCATACCCAAATTGTCGAGCAAACCTATATGGTTGATAAGGCTCAATGAAACACTTGTTACCTTGCCTGAAGATCAAATAGCCCGACCTGATGTAGAGCAGCCAACGAAAAACACCCCCATTCAGTTGAGTGAATCTGTTAGGACCTGCCATATCCTAGAACGTCTCTCCGTACACCCCACCTTCAAAATCGGGGAAGCAATAAAAAATGTGATAATTGGTGTCCCGTGACAAGATCTGGCGAATCCTAACCAAGTAAGACCCCTCCCACTTTGCAGATTCCAGTCATTGTATGAGTGGGATGAATAAATCACCTTAAGGAGAAGTCACACTCATCAATAAGGGACAGTGGGACACGTACCAAGCCATAAGGTAAGTATAAGGCAGTGGCACTCGGGAATTTGGAGTTTTAAAAGTCTTGCTTTCGCCAGACTCTACCTCTATAACATTAACAAAATCCAACGCCAATTCGCGTAACCTGTTCTTTAGGCAGCACATCATGGCAGAAAGAAGGTTCAGTGGCCTCCCATGCGCCAAGAGAATAGCTGGATAAATCACCTCAGCAGCAAGAGCATCAATTGGCCTGGTGGGAATGACACATCACTTGAGCCGCAACATCAGAAATCCAGCTAACGGTGCTATATCTAAAATAGTGACCTGAGCTTGATAGTGAAAGCTTTCAAACTCCGTGTGAGCAGGGAAAATGTCCTCTTTGGCCTTATTCGTATAATGGGAGGTAGCAGCATCGATTCTAGTCTGAATCTTCTCCAAAGTGCTCACGGGAAGTCTAGTCACTGAAGCTCCTTTACTAGTCAGATTCTGGAATAAGTACTCTGCCCAAGATACCTGTTTTACGCCACTTCCTCGAGCCCCCATCTGCCGCATACAAATGTGAAAGTGACACATGACTTCCTAAAGGGTGGAATAAACTTCGGGGCTAGTTTTTCTCAAAAATTTAAGTTCCGTTGATCCTGAAACAAATTCTTCATATGGTAAATCCCCGAGAAGAAGACCTGAGATGTCATGTGTAGGCTGTCTAAAAATCACAATAGATAGCTGATCCTCATCAAATACCGTTGATAGAAGTTACAATCTGACGACTTCCAGAAGGCTACAATTTAAAGACTTTCACGTAGATCGATGAAGGTTACAATCTGACGACCTTCACAACAATTGATGAAAGCTCTAATCAACAACCTTCATAATCAACATCGGGAGTTACAATCTAACGACTCTCACATATCAGAGAGCTAAAGTAAAGATTACAAAATAAAGATCTTTGCAATGCTTCGACAGAAAGAGACTACAAATCGACGGTCTCTTCAAAATCAAGACGTGGAAGTCCTCCCCGCGTACCAACATCAAGACACACCGCGTTCATAGCCACGAACGCAGCTCAAACGCAGCCTCCGAAAGCTACAAACACAGCTTCCATCTGCTACCAAACGCAGCTTCCATCTGCTGCCAAACGCAGCTTCCAAGCTGTCAAACACAACTTCTAACAAGATGCCAACGTAGCTTCCAAATGCTACAAACGCAGCTTCCAGACGCTGCAAACGAGCTTCCAGACAGTGCTTTTGAATGCAAAATCCACGTCAGAATACGGATTTTGCGTTTGACTCGTTCAAACACGAGCTGAACGGTTTCAAAACAATTTCCCACAATCTGAGGGGATCACAACTCCACTCAGGAGTGATTTAAGGGGCGGTTACATCCCATTAGCCCCACTTAGGAGCGAATTAAGGGGGTGGTTACACCCTTTAATCCTCTATAAATAACTGTAAATCAATTCAGTTCAGGGGTCGGTCTGTTGGAACTTCTTGGCAGCAACAGAAGAGATCCTTGGGCAGGCTTTTAAGGAGATCGACGTCATCCCTCAGCAACGTTCGGCAACAGGAGCTTCTTCATCCTTGGCTATTAACCAATTTTCGGTTTAAATCAACTCTTTTTTAAGAGTTTAAACTCGTTTAGAGTTATCAACTCGTTCAGAGTTTCAAACTTGCCACGCAAGTCCTCCACAACGTCAAATCGTGAGGAGAAGATCACGCTCCAGTGAATCAAGACGTTCGGATCGTCAACGGAGAGCAAACTCAACGCGAGCATTCGAGGGAGGCACTCCATCGCCACCGTGAAGAACCCAGAATTAAACAAAGGGAAGAATTCAGATTTATTCTCCTCTCTTTTGTAATCAGGAAATCTAATTGTAACTGAGATTAAAGGAATACAAATAAATTTCCCTTCGTTTCTTTTACTATAAATTTTTCATAAACAAAAGATGGCGACTCCGTTGAGGACGAGCTTCTCTGACAAAGAAGTGGTGGCACAATCCGATGTTCATCTTACTGGAATAATTGTCGAAACTCTCGTGGTAGAGTTTGATCAAGCCAAGTTTGAGGAGGCCATCTCCTCCGGATATCTTAGCCCCAAGGCTATGCACAAGATCCACAAAGCCTCCAAGGAGACTAAAGCTCCAAATGTTGCTCCTATGCCGAAGGAGGCCTTCTCCTTTAACCAAGAGTGCTCGAATAGCCCCTCCTCCGAAGGAGTGGTCTCAGCTTCAGCCAAACTTGTCCACCGAGTTGAAGGTTCTGCATCTGTGCCAAAGCGACGGACACAACTCCGAGAAAACCGATCCTCCAATCAACGCGAGCTTCGCGTTTTTGAGCCTCAACGTGAGACCCCCGAATACTCTGCGTAGCGTGATTAGATTGATGGGCGGATGTCAAAAGTCTATGGATTCAAGGCATCTCAACCAGATCCATGTTCACCAAGAGCCAGCCCTGTCCAATCATGGACTGGGGGTTCCAATTCAAACCTCACAATCAGTGAGTAATTCTTCTCGAGTCTTTGCAACAGATTTGAGAGAGTTCATATTGAGAGAAAGACCAATGCAACAAGTCATTCGTTCATTCCAATGTGAACAACTGATTCCTATGGTCCTCTCGGGATATCAATGCTACTCATATGCAACCAAACTGTTGGTGTTCGACCAATTAACGAACGTTGCCTTGCCCAACCAACGACGATGTTCACACAAGAAGAAAACTTCAGAGGATGAATACCTTGAAGTTACTTCTAATATGATCGGCAGAGGGAGATCATCAGTTCCTAGTTCTGATGACTCTGAGGCAAGTCGTTCACTGACCGTCAGAGAGATCACTAATGAGTTTGAAGGAATCTACCAACGCACTCGGATGCGAACAGGAGCCATTCCCTCTGTCAACTATCGGAGGTTAGCCAGAGGAACCAATTCCGATGATGAACACTCAGCCATTATAGAGTCCCAATCATCAAGCTCTTTTGTTGAACATGAGAGCTCCGCTTATATGATGGGAAACCATGAAGATCTCGTGAAGAGACTTGACGAGCAGGAGGCCATGCTCAAATCTCAGCAGGAGGCCATCAATGAACTCATGGCCCTGTTGACTCAAATCGTCGCAAACAAGGCCAAATCTCAGGAGACAGATTCACCAACCAGGCAAGAATTCTCCCGGAGAGGAAAACATCTTCGTCCCGACCTCACACAAGCAAAGGGAAGGAAAAAATGGTTGATGATACGGCTTCTGACCAAGAAGCCCACAACCTGGAATCTTCCTCTGATGAAAGAAGAGAGACTGAGAACGAGCAGAATCTCCAATCTGCTAAAATGGAAGCATTAGAAGCCCGCCTCAATGCCATTTCTAATAGAAGCGAGCTCCAAGAAGAGGGAATTGTCTGACCCTATCCTGCCGAATTGGATGCAGCCCCTTTTCCTCCAAAGTTCAAAGTCCCGATGTTACAAACTTTTAACGGTACGGGATCACTGAACCAACATATCTATCATTTCAAGTCACAGACTAGGAATATGATATCAAATGACGCCATTCTGGCTCGATTGTTCATTGGCACCCTCAATGGAGTTGCCTTTGAATGGTTCAGAAAACTGCCTACGAGATGTATCCAAAAGTGGGCGGATCTAGAGAGACTCTTCCTATCAAGATTCTTTGAAGAGGATATAGAAGTCTCCATCCATACCCTTCTCACTATTAAGCAGAAGAAGAGGGAGTCTGTCAAAGCTTTCTTCAAGAGGTTCCGAAGCATGGCTCTTCAATGCCCGACAGGTATGACACAGTCTACATTAGTGGAGACCTATCGACACAACTTGCAGACCGACCTTCTAGCACAAATGAGGGTTGCAGAATGCCGTTCCTGGAGATAACTAATCTCTCAAGGTGAACAAGCTCAAAAGATTATTGCCAGGATCAAAGCTGAAGAACACAGTAAGCAGGATCAACCTGAGCAATCGGACCAAGCCCAATCTTTTTAGTCAGAAGGGGAAGATACTACGGCTACTGAAGCCAGTCCTCTTCAGTACGATGGCGGGTCCAATAACTATCACGTTAACAATTACCTCTGATAGTCAAGCTCGTTAGATAGTGGCCCACAAGGCAATGTGCCACGTCTACCCTTTTTCCCCCTACACTTGTTCAAGACTGGGGGTTGGTTTATTTGTTGTTCGTTAGATTATGAGTAATAAATTTTCTGAGTTATCATGTTCAATAGAATACCTCTGTCAACCATGAAATCTGCCAAAACTATCACGTTAATGATCACCTCTGATAGTCCATTCCCTCCAAATTCTCCTGCTAATCCTCTTCAATAGGATGGCGGGTCCACCAAAACTATCACGTTAACCGTTACCTCTGATAGTCAATTTCCTCCAAATTCCCCCACCAATCCTCTTCAAGTAGGATGGCGGGTCTACCAAAACTATCACGTTAACAGTTATCTCTGATAGTCCATTTTCTCCAAATTCCCCCACCAATCCTTTTCAAGTAGGATGGCGGGTCCACCAAAACTATCACGTTAACAGTTACCTCTGATAGTCCATTTTCCCCAAATTATCCTACCAATACTCTTTAAGTAGGATGGCGGGTCCACCAAAACTATCATGTTAATGATCACCTCTGATAGTCCATTCCCTCCAAATTCTCCTGCCAATCCTTTTCAATAGGATGGTAGGTCTACCAAAACTATCACATTAACCGTTACCTCTGATAGTCCATTTCCTCCAAATTCCCCCACCAATCCTCATCAAGTAGGATAACGTGTCCACCAAAACTATCACGTTAACAGTTACCTCTAATAGTCCACTTCCTCTAAATTCCCCCACTATCCTCTTCAAGTAGGATGACGGGTCCACCAAAACTATCACGTTAACCGTTACCTCTGATAGTTTATTTCCTCCAAATTCCCCCAACAATCATCTTCAAGTAGAATGGTGGGTCCACCAAAATTATCACGTTAACAGTTATCTCTGATAGTCCATCAACTTGCCAATTCTCTTCAAGTAGGATGGCGGGTCTACCAAAACTATCACGTTAACAGTTATCTCTGATAGTCCACCAACTTGCCAATCTTCTTCAATAGGATGGCAGGTCCACAAAACTATCACGTTAATATTTACCTCTGATAGTCCATTAACTTGCCAATCCTCTTCAAGTAGAATGGCGGGTCCACAAAACTATCACGTTAACAGTTACCTCTGATAGTCAAACTCATCAGATAATGGCCTACCAGGTGATGTGCCTCTGTTCCGACCTTATGGATAGTGTCCCACTAGGTGATGTGCCTTATCTACCTCTTTTTATTCCCCTGCTATGTCTTAATCAAGACTGGGGGTTGGTTACTTGGAATCCACTGGATTAGGAGTAATGAATCTTTCACATTGTCGAGTTAACGTTACACTTCTAACGATCATCACCCCAACAGAGTATGAATGCAGCTTGCATCATTCCCAAATTGTCACGTTAACAATACACCTCTGACAATCAACTTATCAATCCTTGTCAATAGGATGATCGGTTCTCGAAATTGCTCAAATCGTAATCTTCCCCAGTAAGACACTAAGTCTTCAAAATCTTATTCAAATCACAAGTATCAGAACTCATCGTTCCTGATGATAAACTCACCTAGCAAGTTTCCCCAGCGAGACACTAATTCCCAAAATCTTGTGCAAGTCACAAGTACACATTCTCTTGTCATGTTAACACCATACCTCTGACAATCTACTTATCAATCCTCGTTAATAGGATGATAAGTCCACAAAGTTGCTCCAATCGTAACACATTCTCTTGTCATGTTAACACAATACCTCTGACAATCTACTTATCAATCCTCGTCAATAGGGTGATAAGTCCACAAAGTTGCCCCGATCGCAATATTATTCTTGTCACGTTAATCCCACACCTCTGACAAAATTAACTTATCGACTCTCATCAATAGAGCGATAGGTCCTTAAAATTGCCCCGATCGCAATATTCCTCTTGTTACGTTAACAAAACATCTCTGACAAAATCCACTTATCAATCCTCATCAATAAGATGATAAGTCCACAAAGTTGCTCCAATTGTAACACATTCTCTTGTCACGTTAACATCATACCTCTGATAATCCACTTATCAATCCTCGTCAATAGGATGATAAGTCCACAAAGTTGCTCCAATCGCAACATATTCTCTTGTCATGTTAACACCATACATCTGACAATCTACTTATTAATCCTCGTTAATAGGATGATAAGTCCACAAAGTTGTTCCAATCATAATACATTCTCTTGTCATGTTAACATCATACCTCTGACAAAATCAACTTATCAATCCTCTTCAATAGGATGATAAGTCCTCCAAGTTGCTCCGATCGCAACAATTCTTGTCACGTTAACATCATACATCTGATAAATCAACTTATCAATCCTCATTAATAGGATGATAGGTCCGCAAAGTTGCTCTGATTATAACATTCTCTTGTCATGTTAACATCATACCTCTGATAATTAACTTATCAATCCTCGTCAATAGGATGATAAGTCCACAAAGTTGCTCCAATCGCAACACAAATTACTGTCACGTTAATATCACACATCTGACAAATTCACTTATCAATCCTCTTCAATAGGATGATAAATCCATAAAGTTGCTCCGATCGCAACCAATTCTTGTCACGTTAATCCTACACCTCTGACAAAATTAACTTATCAACTCTCTTCAATAGAGAGATAGGTCCACAAACCTGTCAAGTTAACATCACACCTCTGACAATAAAATCAACTTATCGACTCTCTTTAATAGAGCGATAGGTCCACAAACCTATCAAGTTAACATCACACCTCTGACGACCAAATCAACTTATCGACTCTCTTCAATAGAGCGATAGGCCCATAGAATACTATTAGGTTAACATCACACCTCTAACAGTCAAACCCCCCAATGAACTTGTTAATCTTTTTTCAACAAGAATAGCAAGTTTTTATTATAAAATCCTCAGGGGATTAAAGATTTTCTAGAATTATCCTAGGGATAGTGAAGAAAATTTTTGAATTTCACTCTAATTGAAAATTCATGCCAAGTTAATACTACACCTCTGGCGCTTTCAACTTTCTTTCAGTGTTTCAAGTAACACAGGAAGAAACAGCAACAAAACCTACGTATTCAACATCGTAGCACCAAAATTCATGCCTTTCACGTATGGGGGACTTTATCTCAATCCCTAAATTGAGATAAGTCAGTATCTAACACATGCTGCCGGGTAGCGCATTCCCGTAAAAATGGTAAAGCCCACGTATTCAACATCATGGCAGGTTGTTATTAATAACACCGAAATCCATGCCTAACACGCATGGGGGACTTTATCTCGATCCCTAATTAGAGATAAATCTACGCATAACACGCGTTGCCGGTTAGTCTTTTACCGTAAAAAGGACATCAAAATCTATGCCTCACACGCATGGGGGACTTTATCTCGATCCCTAATTAGAGATAAGCCTACGCCTAACACGCGTTGCTGGTTAGTCTTTTCCCGTAAAAATGACAAAGTCTATGTATTCAAAATCATAGCATCAAGTCTAAGAGGGTTCATTCTCTTAGCACAACGTTACATGTGGAACGGACTTAGACAATCCACATGCTAGCCCGACTCAAACGGTAGTCGGTAAAAGCTTATCAAATCCGTTGATGACTGAAGGTTTGCCAAAAATCTTATGCACGTTTGCAGGCCCATCAGCTTAATGGATGTGAGCCGAGACTTAAAACAGATGAACCAAAGACAAGTCTCAAAGACTTAGTAAAAAATGCACGGAAGCCACTTCCATGTCTTAAGTCTAAACGTTGAGGTCAGACCCACGATGCAAAAACCGAACGCCGAGGTCACACCCGTGTTCCAAATTCAACATGCAAGGGTGAGACCCGCATCTCAAGTTCAAAATGCAGGGTCCACCCCCACATTCCAGAAGCAGGATTATGGCGCATACCTTCACACAGGTCCTACGTGACAAATCCCTTAAACCAAGATGCCTTCGAAGCAAATGCAGAGAACAAATCCTTTACCATAAGGAATCAACAGCTCCAAGATCAGAGTTGAGATCTAAAGTATTTCGAAAATTCGTCCCAGTCAACCGCGAACTTTTGAAAACTTTAGAGGGGGTTCTGTAGGCTGTCTAAAAATCACAATAGATAGCTGATCCCCATCAAACACTGATGATAAAAGTTACAATCTGACAACTTCCAGAAGGCTACAATTTGAAGGCTTTCGCGTAGATCGATGAAGGTTACAATCTGATGACCTTCACAACAATTGATGAAAGCTCTAATCAACAACCTTCATAATCAACATCGGGAATTACAATCTGACGACTCTCACATATCAGAGAGCTAAAGCAAAGATTACAAAATGATGATCTTTGCAACGCTTTGATAGAAAGAGACTACAAATCGACGGTCTCTTTAAAATCAAGACGTGGAAGTCCTCCCCGCGTACCAGCATCAAGATGCACCGCGTTCATAGCCACGAACGCAGCTCAAACACAGCCTCCAAAAGCTGCAAACGCAGCTTCCATCCGCTGCCAAACGCAGCTTCCAATAAGATGCCAACGCAACTTCCAAATGCTACAAACGTAGCTTCCAGACGCTGCAAACGAGCTTCCAGATAGTGCGTTTAAATGCAGAATTCACGCCAGAATGCGAATTTTGCATTTGACTCATTCAAACACGAGCTGAACGGTTTCAAAACCGTTTCCCACGATCTGAGGGGATCACAACTCTACTCAGGAGTGATTTAAGGGGCGGGTACATCCCATTAGCCCCACTTAGAAGCGAATTAAGGCGGTGGTTACACCCTTTAATCCTCTATAAATAGCTGAAAATCAATTTAGTTCAGGGGTCGGTCTGTTGGAACTTCTTGGCAGCAACAGAAGAGATCCTTGGGCAGGATTTTGAGGAGATCGACGTCATCCCTCAGCAACGTTCGGCAATAGGAGCTTCTTCATTCTTGGCTATTAACCGATTTTCAGTTTAACTCAACTCTTTTTCAAGAGTTTAAACTCGTTCAGAGTTATCAACTTGTTCAGAGTTTCAAACTTGCCACGCAAGTCCTCCATAGCGTCAAATCGTGAGGAGAGGACCACGTTCTAGCGAATCAAGACGTTCGGATCGTCAACGGAGAGCAAACTCGATGCGAGCATTAGAGGGAGGCACTCTGTAGATGGTAAAAATTACCGTGGCGGACTAGCAAACAAATTTGCCCACAAGTCAAGACCATCCACTGAGACGAGGAGTAGTGCGTAGCCACGAAACGAATTCGACAGCACACCTGGGCCCTCACGCGCCAAGTCATATAGACCCACTAACAAAGTGGATCCGCCCTCATAAGCCAGATCCGCTCGCAGATGTTCAAATCCACCCTCATGAGCCAAGTCCGTTCGCAGGGGTGCAAATCCACCTTCATCCGCTCACGGGGGCTCAAATCCGCCCCCATATACCAAACCTGCCCACAGAGGGCCACGTCTATCTACGTAAGTTAAAAGCCGGGTTTCCAGGGACGAACCTTCCCCATTTCCCACGATGCGTGGGGAGGGAGCACAGCGCTCCAGATTCGTCAGATGGCCGCGCGCAATTCAAGCGAACAAGACAAGCGCCGGACCGGCCTGCACCCTCATAAATGCGGGTCACCTCACCCATCAGAATGGAAAACCGAAGCCGTCGGCGCACAGCAAGCTATCTGGCACCCACTCAGACATGCGACGTCCATTCTCCAACCTCTGCTAAGATATAGGGAGAGGAGAGAAGGCACAGGACCCTAGGACCGTCAAATGGCCTCTCGGTGGCTCACAGCGCAGGTGAGCAGACAGCTGCCAGATCAGCCTGCACCCTCATAAATGCTGCTTACCTCATTCGTCCAAACCGAGAGCAAGAGCCGTCGGCGCTCGCTGAGCTGGTCAGATCCACTCAAGCATCTGGTAACCGCCGTCACGGGTACGAGGAGGGGCTTTCCCACTCCTACGCGACGTGACGCAACATGCGGCTCCTCGAATGACCGCTGGCAGCGCAGAGAAACAGCAGAATGTCTCTGAACAATGTATGGTCACATCCCATAATTCCAGGGATAGCCGAACTGTCTCTCTCCTATTAAAAGGCTTCTTTCAGCAACTTGGAAAAGGATCGATCGATTGATCAATCAAGAGAGGAAGAAGCTTTCTGCATACCCTTGCATTACAACGCCATCTCCTAGCTCCGAGCCCTGATCGCCGGTGAGCCAGAAGAGACAAACTCCTTCATCTTGAGCTTCTACTGAGTACTGAAGCTCTCCAACAACCTCGGTCGAATCGTCCAAGGGAAGCAGACTCGGCGCGAGCACCGAGCGAAGCATCCTGTAGCTACCTTAAAGTCCCCACGATTAAACAAAGAGGGCCTTCCCTCTGCTTCTGTTGTAATTCAGATTGATTTAGTTTATAATAAGCTTTCTTATAAATACAAACAAAATCCCTCATTTTTGGGAAAATCAGAAATTTACACCTACAGAAGATGGTGACCACAGTGGGAGAAGTTGTTTCTTCAAACGAAATGGTGGTAGCTCAGTTCGACGAGGTTGCTGTTGGGACGACGGTGGAGTCCCTAGAGATCGAGTTTGACCAGGCCAAGTACGAAGAGTACTTGTCTTCCTCCTCTTCCGGTGGCGAAGCGTCCTGCAAGCGCCGCAGAGTCATGCACAGGAGCCGACCTCAGACGGTCAAAGCTCCCGCGCCAGAAGGCTCTACCCGAGTCTCAACGGGGAAACCCACCCTAAAGTCTCTCGAGGCCAAGTCCCAGACCGAGAGCATGGGGGGAGGGTCTACTAAGTGGGTCGCCAAACGACCCTTGGTAATACCCGCCCCAAAAGAGACACCAGTTCAGTCCGGCACAAGCCACGCTGCCACAGCTCGCGCGAACACTCTCTCCGCTGGAGGAGTTAGCCAATAGCGACGGCAGACGCTTGTCAGGCAGGAAGCCCAAACCTCCGCTTCACACAACGGCCTGAATTACCATACAGGCCCAAGAAGCGAGAAACGAGAAGGTAACTCGCCCAAGATCGGGGGGCCCTCCCAATTAGGAGCGCCAACCAAGAAGGATGAGGCCACCCGCTCAGGTGGACTTCGCTTTTCAGGTCACATCCCAGACGCGAATAAACCACCCCAAGCGAGTGGGCCTGTCAGAATAGGCGAATCCTCGAAGGCTGGCGAGCCTCGCCATAATCCTTTGGCGGATAAACGTAAAGACAAGGAAGTAGGCGACACTTCGCGAGCCCACTCGCTCAAACGAAGGGTCGAAACTTGCCTATGCGCTGGAGTTCGCTCAAAAACTCGCCTGTCAAGGCGAGATTGCCTAACTCCAACACCACATCATTCCACCCAGCGTGCACCAGAGAGTACATCCAAAGATCTCTCATGTACTCACCTAAACGATCCTTCTGATACTGGGGGTTGTCACCAACCACCCACAGGAGATCTCTGAGAATATCTGACTCGCAAGCGCACTATGCATGAGGCGAGCCCTCAGTGCCATTGCGAAAGGCTCATCCACACGGTACTCGCCGACTGCCAATGCTTAGGAACGGCGAAGCCTTTGGTGTTTGAGAGACTTTCTTAACAAACTTCACGACAGAGGACCTCCCGTCGAAAGCGTCGTCACCAAAAGGGACGCGCTATCGACGATCTAGAACTCCCGTCCGCCACAGTCAACATGACGGACAAGGGTAAGGGGGTACTCTCCGATTCCCCAGATTCGAATTCCGTTCTAAGACCTAACCGCCGATTCGCCCAGCACGGACAAGGCGGCATATACCAGCGAACCCGTAGTCGCAAGGGGGTAAGCATCGGGTTTGACTACTCTACCCTAGTCCCTCCCTCATACGGCGAGGACGAAGTTCATTCGGCGGCGGCCACGTCCCAAACCTCACACTCGGGTCAGAGCGCGCCGGTGGGGGTGCACATGACCGAGCTCACTCACGAGCAGACAATGGCTCAAAAGTTGGAAGAACAGTAGGCGACCATCGACTCTCTACGAGAGATGATGGAGCAACTTTTGAATAAGAAGAAGAAGAAGAAAAGAGCCCAACGCCCCTTACCCCGGCGAACTGGGGATAGAGAGTGGGTACCTCCCTACCGTCCTGCGACGGAAACGGAAGACAACAGTAATCCGCAATCCGATTACTCTTCCAAGACGTCGCTAGGGACGTCGCACACCGGGGATGGCACCCGGGACAAGAGGTTCGATGAGTTCCAGGACCAGCTTAACGCGCTGAAGCTTTAGCAAAACATGAACAAGCTGGGGGTGGTTCGTCCCTATCCCATTGAGTGGGATATAGTCCCGTACCCGGTGAAGTTCAAGCCGATCAGCTTGGTGCAATTCGATGGCAAGGGCTCACCTTCCCAGCACATTTACTACTTCATGGCCCAGACTGGATTCCTTACGGGGAATGACGCCATTCTCACGCGACTATTCATCGGCACCCTAAAGGGGGTGGCTTTTGAATGGTTCCGTAAGCTGGAACCCGGCACAATCAAGTCATGGGCCAACGTCGAGAGGCTCTTTTTGGCCCGCTTCTTCGACGACAACACGGAAGTGTCGATGGCCACCCTCCTTGCTAAAAAGCAACGGAAGTCGAAGTCGGTCAACGACTTCGTAAAAAGATTTCGAAACCGATCAGTCCATTGTCGGGACCAAGTCTCCGAGTTGACGTTGATCGAGATGTGTCGCAACAATCTGTTGATCCACATCCTGTCCAAAATAGGCGCGGTGGAAACCCGGACATGGAATGATCTTGTGCGTCAGGGTGAGCAGGTGGAGAACATGATCAAAAGGCTCGAGGCCGAAGAGCCGCAGCCCAAGAAAGGGGCCGCCGAGCCGGCTGCACCAAAGAACCCCCCTCGAACAAGAGGAAAGGAGATCATGGCAGTCGATTCCGCCCCAGCGCCAAAGAATGCTCAGAGGCCTAAGCCCCGGTAGTTCGAGCCACGCCCCCCGCGGCAGTATGACTTCAAAGAAGACCAGGTGGTGGCAACGTTCGATACGCTGCTCAAAAGTGGCCGGATCAAATTACCAGAGGCCACGAAACCTGAGGAGGCGGACAAAACCAGTGATCCAACCTACTGTGCATATCACCGGTTCCTTGGTCACCACACGACCAAATGCTACGTCCTCAAAGACAAGCTCCAAGCCCTCTACGACGCAAGGGTCTTGAAGAAGGAAAAGGTCCAAAAGCAGGTGACCACGAACATGATCACATTGAGCTTTGGGACAAATCTCCCGGAGGTCCGAGCTCTGGCCGGGGTAGTTCCTATCCCCAAGGCGGTTTTGAAGATCACCAACGATGATCCTCACAACCAGCGGGGGAAGGGCTTGGTCCCGCAGACCCTACCATCAGGACAGATAATGTGGGTCCACCCAGACCTCCTCAACGATGAACAGTAGACTGCAAGGCCCTCTAAAGAGGCCAAGAGAAAACATTACAACGTTGTCTCTGCCATTCCAGATAGAGACGGCGAAGTGATAGCCGCCCTTACTGATTTCGAGGAGGATACCAATGTCTTCGCCACAAGGGCAGGAAAGGAATTTGCCAAAGAATACCCCACGAGGGCAGAGGACCCGGCGGGACCTCCCAAGCGGCCAGCCGCTATGACTCCTCCCAATCCAGATGCACCCGGCTCGAGCCACCAACCTTTCCGATTCAACGTGCTCGCACAGCTGAAAAGCATCCCGGTGTGAATCACCATGTACGACCTCCTCCGGTTGTCCAGGTCTACCCGCGAAGCCCTGCAAGAGGCGTTGGCTGACTCAGAGGCATTCGTCACTCATTTCTCAAAAGAGGCAGAAGTGGAACGAGAATGCACGACCTGCTGCCAAGTCTCCGAGAGATGAGTCCCGTGCATCACTATCACCCCTGAAGACATGCTTATCAAGAGCACGTCTCATGATCGACCTCTGTACTTCACGGGATACGTCGGCTCGGCGAGGGTGGATCGGATCCAAGTCGACCCGGGTTCCGCGTTGAGCATCGTGCCCCTGAAGTTAATCAAGCACCTGGGGATACCGCCGAAGTGTTTATCCTCGACCACCACGACTATCTTCAGCTTTAACGCCACGGGGACGCGGCCGCTGGGTAAAATCCGCCTGAAATGTCGCATAGGCGACATGAAGACGGAGGTGACCTGCTATGTCATCGATGCCGAGCCTTCCTACAACGTGCTCTTAGGACGCCCGTGGATCCATGGCAACCGAATAGTCCCGTCCACCCTTCACCAGTGCTTGAAGTACGTTGATGATTATGAACGTGTGAAAACAGTAGTGGCCGACAGACAACCTTTCAAAGGCGTCGAGAACTACTTCACGGACTCTCTGCTGTATCAGGACCCCGTCGAACCGCCAGTTGAGGAGCCGGAAAGCGGCAACGAGGCGGATAGTGAACCTGAGTACGGTGATAACCTAATACTAAACGACTTCGAGTCAATTGTAATCGGTTATGAGAGTCACCATGTAACCAACGCCGTTCAGGCGGGGAAGATTATCATGAATGAAAAGTCCGACTTTGCTTATGTGTCGTCTTGTTCTACGTCTGAGGGCGATGAACCCAATGACTCGTGGACAAAACTCCGCAGCGATCCCTCCCTGCACATGCCGGTATGCTCGTCGTACGTCGCGAGGGGGCGGCCGATTGACTCGTCGCGAGCCGTATTTGTCGTGCCAGCCCAAGATAAATATCGAAAAGACATTATTTTCAGCCGGATCGATCAGCCCTTGCGCACGCTCTAGGATGAGTCTGAAGACGAAGACCCAGCGCCCCAGTTTTCACAGTACAGTCGAATTGCGAAACGCATGATGAGCGATATGGGGTACGACCTCTCTCGTTTGGAGGGTCTCAATTACGGTCGAGGGCGCAAGACGGTCATCCAACCCGCTTACGTACCTAAGGGAAAACCCTCAAATTACTTCAACAGGACTAGGAGAGGCTTAGGCTAGTCCTCCTCCTCGTCGGATTTGTGTTTCTACGTCAACGAAGATTCTGACTATGCATGTTCAGGGGATCAATCGTCAGTAACCTCAGCATGGGACGCGGATGTCAGCATGAGGGATCTGTTCGATGGCCTTACGGTCAACATGGCTACGATGGATCCCGCCGAGATGGCAGAGGATGGACAGCTTCCACTTTATGACGAGACATGGGATCGCCATGTTAACGCCCAGTGAAGTAGTCGCTTCGAGCAACGGGAACCACTGACCGAAGACGAAGTCCTCTAGGTGAACATGGGCACTGAGGCGAATCCCAAGCCCATATTCATCAGCGACAGTCTGCCTCCTCAAGAAAAAGAGGATCTCATCGCCCTCATACGGGAATACATCGACGTCTTCGCATGGAATTACGAGGACATGCCTGGCTTGGATCCACGGATCGCCACGCATCGCCTCAACATCAGCTCAGACGCCAAACCAGTCAAACAACAGCAGAGGCGCTTTCGCCCTCAGATTATGGAGGCGATTGAGGCTGAAGTGAAGAAGCTCATTGAATCCGGCTTCATCAGAGAGGAGCAGCATCCTGACTGGGTGGCCAATATTGTTCCGGTCCTAAAAAAAAAGGTAAAATCCGTATCTGCATCGACTTCAGAGACCTTAACTCTGCGTGCCCAAAGGACGAATTTCCTTTGCCCATCACAGATGTCATCATCGACAACATGTGCGGATTCGAAAGGATGTCCTTCATGGACGGTTTCTCAGGGTACAATCAGATCAAAATGCATCCCGAAGATGAGAAACACACTTCGTTCCGCACTCCCATGGGGGTGTACTACTACACGGTCATGCCCTTTGGACTCAAGAATGCTGGCGCAACCTATCAACACGCCATGAGCACGATCTTTCGAGAGCACCTGCGAAAGACGGTGGAATGCTATGTAGACGACCTGGTCGTGAAGAGTCGCCACAAAGGCGACCACCTCCAAGACTTGAGGTCGATGTTCGAACTCATGAGGACTCACCATCTCAAGATGAACCCTACGAAGTCATTTCTAGGGATGTCTAGTGGTAAATTCCTGGGCTTCGTCGTCATGACGAAAGGAATCCGGATCGATCCAGACAAGGTGCGAGCCATTCGAGAGCTTCAGCCGCCCCGGAATCTTAAAGAATTGAGAGGTCTTCAAGGACGATTGGCTTACATTCGAAGGTTCATCTCAAACCTTTCGGGCAAGTGCCAGCCATTCTCCAAGCTTATGAAGAAAGGCACTTCCTTCATATGGGATGAGTCTTGCCAAAAGGCCTTCGAGGAAATCAAGGTTTACCTCTCGAATCCACCAGTCCTCGCTGCGCTGATTTTAGGGAAACCGTTCCTCATCTATATCCGGGCCATGGAGCATTCTCTAGGTGCTCTCTTGGCACAAAATGATGACGCGGGCCATGAGCAAGGCATCTACTACCTGAGTAGGACCCTGTAAGGCGCCGAACCACGGTACCCGATGGTCGAAAAAGAATGTTTGGCCCTAGTGTTCGCCATCCAAAAGATGCGACACTACCTAGTCGGCCAGACAATCCATGTCATCTCTCGGATGAACCCTATTCGAGTCTTCATGACGTAACCTGCAGTGCTGAACTGGCGTCTAGCCAGGTAGGCACTTCTGCTCTCCTAATATGACATCCACTTCATGCCGCAAAAATCCATCAAGGGACAGGCCATCTGCGATCTCATGGCCAGTCATCCACTGGGGTTAAAAATCGACCTATTCGAGGATTTGCCAGATGAACCGCCCGAAGCCAATGTAACTTCGTTACCGGAGGTGTGGCAGATGTTCTTCGATGGCACGTCTCGCACAGCCCCGGATGGCTCTATTGTTGCAGGAGTGGGGGTAGTCCTCACTTCTCCGCATAACCACATGCTTCCCCGAGCCTTCTCTTTGACAGAGCCGTGCACCAACAACGTGGCCGAGTACAATGCGTTACTCATCGGACTCGAGCTAGCGAAAGAGCTAGGGATAAAGCATCTCGAGGCTTACGGCGATTCCCAACTTATCGTCAAACAGATGACCAACGAATACGAAGTTAGGAACGATGACTTAGTCCCACTCCACAAGGCGGCTGTCCGACTAGTGGAATCATTCGAGAACTTCCGCATTGAGCACGTGCTACGTTCTAAGAACACACATGCGGATGCCCTCGCTTCCCTGGCGGCCAACTTGGCTCAACCATTCGGGACAACCCAATGGGTCACAGTGGCAAGCAGAAAGCTCTTTCGACTGAAAGACGCCCCAGAAGCGAACGCCACCCATCAAGTTTCAGATCAGCCTAGTGCTGAGGATTGGCGCCTCCTGATCATCGATTACGTCCTATACGGCGTATTGTCCGAAGACGCAAAGGAGCGGGAGTCTATTCGGAGACGCGCCGTGAGATTCTACTATGATTCGACCACCAAGACGTTGTATCGAAGATCTTACGACGGCTTGTTGCTCCGATGCCTTTCAAAAGCGGAGGCACAAGAGGCTCTGCGCGAGGCCCACAACGGCGTTTGTGGAGCTCACCAACCCGGACCCAAACTTTAGGATCGCCTGCGAAGGATAGGCTATTTCTGGCCTGGGATGGTTCACGATGCAGTCGTCTACGCGAAGCGCTGCCATGAGTGCCAAGTCCACGCCAACTACATGCATCAGCCGCCAGAGGACCTACACCCGACAAAGGCCTCCTGGCCCTTCGAAGCATGGGGAATGGACATAGTTGGCCCAATATCCCCGCCGTCGGCGAAAGGTCATCGCTTCATCCTCGCGATCACTGACTACTTCTCTAAATAGGCCGAAGCCATCCCCTTGAGAGAAGTCAAGACTAACGACGTGATTAAGTTCGTCAAACACCACGTCATCTACCGATACGGCGTACCCCGACGTATCATTCATGATAATGGCACGTAATTTGTCAGCCATGCATTCACCAGGTTCTGTGATAAGTTCCGAATACAGAACCTCTCCTCCACGGCCTACAACCCATCGGCAAATGGCTTGGCCGAGGCCTTCAACAAAACAATCATCAAAATCTTGACCAAGTTAACCTCCACCAGCAAACGCGACTGGAACGAAAAACTTGGCGAAAGCTTATGGGCGTATCGCACAACGGTTCGCACACCGACTGGCCACACACCCTACTCGTTGGTATATGGCTGTGAGGCCGTATTGCCACTAGAAATTCAGATCCCGTCCCTCCGCGTCACCTTGGCAACGGGAATGACGGTGGAAGACAACCACCGACAACGACTCACCGAGCTCAAAGTGTTGGACGACAAACGGCTAGAGGCTCAACAACACATTGAGTTCTATCAAGCCCGAATGGCCAAAGCGTTCGACAAAAAAGTCAAGCGCAGGGCCTTCAAGGAGGGAGAACTGGTACTCGTCGTCCGCAGACCGATGATCCTCACCTCTAAGAAGAAAGGCAAATTTCAATCTAAATGGGAAGGGCCATTCGTAATAGAGACAGTCTATTCGAATGGAGCTTACCGCATTGTCAAGCCAAATGGTGACAAGATCATGATGCCTATCAACGGCAAATATTTGAAGAAGTACTATCCTTAGTTCTTTTTCGCCAACTCCCATGAGTGCATGAGTCTAAACTGGCCCTCACCCCTCCAACTGGTACACGAGGTTAAACTGTCCCTACTTCATCCGCTCTGACGGAACATCTCTACTGAATCCAATTCGCCTATCTTCTCTAATGAGATGACGGATCCACTTAAGTCGTTCATATCACGACAAACACATTCAATTCGCCTATCTTCTCCAATGAGATGGCGGATCCACTTAAGTCGTTCATATCACGACAAACACATTCAATTCGCCTATCTCCTCCAATGAGATGGCGGATCCACTTAAGTCGTCCATATCACGACAAACACATTCAGTTCGCCTATCTTCTCCAATGAGATGGCGGATCCACCAAAGTCGCCCTCATCGCGACAGAAACGATTCAGTTCGCCGATCTCCCCCAATAAGACGGCGAATCCACTAAGGTCGCTCCGATCGTGACGGACATGATTCAATTCTCTATTCTTCCCCAATAAGATGGCGGATCTGCTCTTGTCGCTCATATCGTGGCAGACTCAGAAGTCAATTCGCCAACCCTCCCCAACAGGACGGCGAATTCAACAAAGTCGCTCATATCGCGGCAAACAACTCGGTTATGTTAACTGTCACCTCTAACCGAGCTAACTTATCAGTCTCCCTCAACGAGATGGTAAGGCCCCATAGTTGCTCCGATCGCAACAAAGCTTCATCAGGTTAATGATTACCTCCGATGATCGGTGCCGCTATTCCTACGAATGGCATAGCCTAAGTGATAACCTACCACGCAACGTGTTATCGCTTCGGTCGATAGTCACACTCCTACGTCCCTGAACTATTTGACCTATCCCAGATACTCTAACCTGCCCTTAGGGTAACTGATGGGTAGCAGCCTACCACGCGATGGCTCCTATAACAATCGAGCGTCATATTCCTACATCCCTGAACGATTCGATTATCACCTATGTCGCCGCCTACCCAGACGATGACAATTGGCGAGAGCGGCTCGGCAGACGGCCTGTCTGCCGGTCCCCCAAGCGACAGCTCGCCAAGTGGTGAGTCAAAGCTGGGTTCTTCAGTTGGCCACATGAACGAACGATTGTTCTTTGCTGCAAACCAAGTGTTACTCGCTTGATCTCATCAGAGCTGCAATGCGAAAATCAGGGTTAACCTGATCCCACGCTGTGAACAACCGAGGGAAGGACAAGAGCCTAAAACGACTAAGTCCAAAACAAGACAGTCAAATGCTCGCCAAGTTCAACTCAAATGCCAAACAACGCAGACAAAAGAAAGAAAACCGTGCATACGAAGCAAAAATAAGCAAAAGCTAAAGGCCATTACGGGCCAGGAGTCACATACATAAGTTTGCAAGTTATGATGCCTGTGGCATCAACTGAAATGACAAACAAAACAACAAAAAAAAGGGGGAGGCAGGCCTCAGAGGAACTTCAGCAGGCTAAAAGAGAAAAGCTTGGCCTTGACCGCCGCACGATCCGCCTCCCGCCGGATCCTCGCCTTCTCCATCTGCTTCTGCTGCCGCCTGACCAAGTCCACCTCGCTGTCCTCTTCCTCCTGGTGAAGAAGCTGAAGCGCCCTCTCCACCGCTCTGGCGGCCTCACCGAGCCTCCTCGCCTCGTGCTCGCGCTCCCGCAGCTTCGCCTCGCCACGAAGAGAACCAGCGTCCTCGAAGAAGGCTCTATCCAGGTAAGCGTCCATCTAGTCCAGAACCGCCTGTTGGCCGTCTTGTTTTGATGATGTTTAACAAACAATTTACAACTAATGTTGTTT
>BQKN01066301.1:81406-105909 GCA_022839385.1 Asparagus kiusianus | reverse complement strand
TTGGCATTTAATCGGATTAGATTAGCATAAGACCCTAATCACCCCCCTCTTTAGGGTCTAACACCGCCCGGTGTCGCTTCTGCAGACGTCGGAGCTCGGCCTCTTTCGCCTGGATCTGCTTCGCCCGCTCTTCGCGCTCGAGCAAAAGGCGCAGAGTGAGGGGCGGGGGCACGTCGGAGGGATCGTCGTAGGCCAGCTCTTCGAGGCGATACATCCACTCCTCCACTCGGTGGAGCTCCTGCTCACATTGACGTGCGAGCGAGATATCACCCGCTCGACGAATCTCTCTCAAACCCGCTTCCACGAGAGGAAGCGCGTCGTAATACCGCTCGCCGCCCGCGCCTACTGAAATGGCGATCCCCCGCACCAAATCCTCCAACCTCTGGAGGGGCACGAAGGCAGGATGAGCCACGGGGTCTGGAGCAGAGGTCCTCCGGAAGGAGCTCGCAGGAGAAGCGGGCGAAGTGCCAACGTCGATGACGGTGGCGGAGGAGCCGACCTCCTCAGAGGCGCTATGGTCAGAGTCGGAGGCCATGAGAGCAGAAGTTACGACAGCGGTCTTTCGTCTAGCAAATTTTTCTCGAAAAGAAAAGAGCGTGACTGAGAAGATGGCGAGTACGGGAGATATAGCCGAAGCTGTAACGGTCGGGATCTCTGCCCTCGAGCAATCGAACGGCCCAGATGCCTTGCGGCGCTTCGAGCTCAACGCCATTCAAATCCATGCTTCTCGAGACCCAAACCGACCGATTGGATGAAGCCCAAGAGGCGAGGCGTTCTGTCACTTCGCTATTAATGAGCATTGACACGTCTTTAAAGCCCTAGCTGGCAAGCATTTGGGCCCGCTAAGAGGCGCGCGGCACGAGGTTTCGCCTACAACCTAAGCTCGCCAGAGGTTGAGTTGGGTCTACAACGCAAACTCGCCCTTTTCAAAAGTTCCGCTTGCATTCTAAACTCGCCAGCGTCCAGGGTTATCCTCAACACGAATCCGCCAATAGTGGGGTTTCGCCTACGGTTCTAGTTCGCCAACAGTCAAAGTTAACCTTCAAGCGAACTCGCCGGCGGTTTAATACGACTCTCCTAACGAATTCGCCATTATTTAGACCGGCCCGTACTCGAGTTGAGTCTTCGCCCAAGGGGTGCCACCTGAAATCGCTGATGGCCATGCCAAAGAAACATCGAAGGATGTTGTATCCAAGAGAAACGTGACAAGGAAAAACACGAACTTCATCAGATGCTTCTAGACAGTACATTTGAACAAAGTTATGATTTTATAACTAAGAAAGTCATAATGCTACGTTCAGAAAAGCAAGGCATGCACCAATTGTTCGTCAAAACAATACATTTGAACAAGTAATGACTTTACGAGTCATGGCATAGTTTCAAAAGCGAGACAGACAAGCAAAATGTCTTAAACACAGATACAGATTTGAAATCTCAGTCAAAAACACTAAAAGTAGAAAGCTCTTCTTTGGCCAAGGCCACCCGTCTCACGTGGTCCTCCCGAGCCTTGTCCTCAGCCGCTCTCCTGATTCGTTCCTCAGAGCTTGACCTAGCGGCAGCGTCCTTTTCCCGTAGGGCCAAGAGGCACCAAGTTTCCACCTCAGCTTTCTTGCGGACTTTGACGACATCAGATTGAAGCCCTTCCAACTTCGCCTCCGCTTGTCCCAGTTCGGCTCGTAGGCGAGCTATCATGCGATTAAGGTCGATGATTTCCTCCTCCGACGAGTGTTGTTGACCCACCCAGAAATTGATAATGGATTCCAAATCAGCAATTTTCTTAGAACGGACCTCCTATTCCTGAGCCTCCCTATGCCTGATAAAAGCCAGGCAAGACTCCATATAAACTTCCGGGCCTTCCCGCAGCAATGTCTCTAGCCCTATCATGCGCGACTCCAGAAGACGGAGCTCTTGCATGTAACGGGTGGCAAGCTGATTTTCGCCCGATCGTCGAAGGTCGACCACGCGATCCAGGAGAGATTGCCTGAAGCTGTCAAAGCTGTCCATGCCAAGATTGACAAGAGAAATCACCTGCCTCACGGCATTCTCAAACTCCTTGACGCGAGCCTGCCAAGGCAAGGAACCAGGGGAAGCAAGCTCTTGACCTGGGGTAAGCATCGCGATGGGTGGGACCTCGAGGCAAGGTTCCGTTTCTGGCTACGGAGCGGGGCCATGGGCAGGAGAAGCCGCCGAACTCTCAGGTTCATCATCAGATATCAGGATAGGCTCAGCCTCATGGGCTGTGAGGCACAGCGATGGCATGAAAGGGGGATTTAAGTGAGAAATACCTATCCATGCCTGAGCAGGGGTTGAGTTAAAGACATACCTTTGGCAACAGCAGCTTCGGCAGCGCCCGAAGAAGAAACCTCCTTCCTCTTCTTCGAAATAGCGCTCCTCGTCCTCGGTGCCATCTGGAAGATGCGAGAAAAATTTGGATCTTCTCTGCAAAAGACGACAAGAAAACTTTGATCTTTCTTGACGAAGATAAGGGTACTAAAATACCCCGACCCTAGGCAGCTATACGCGGCTCGATTGGACCCTTCAGGCCTAAACAGTTGAAGGGAAGGCCGAATATTCCGTATCCTATGTGAGCGGATGAGATTCGGCAGTTCCTAGACACGATCTCTAACCAACGGCTCGGATTGGGCGCAAAGGACGAGGAGACCCATCGCGCCACAATTAATGCAAGGCGGCTCACCCACGCCCCCGTAACCGACGTACACGTGGGTGAACACACGACCCGCTAAAAGCGGAGCCCACCCACAACCAAAATCACGGTCAGAATGACGACTACGGATTCGCCCTCAGGCAAAACTCGCCTGCAGGCGAAACGAGTCCGCTGAGGAAAGTGTCCCACGACTAAACGCCGATTAGTGTATGAAAATATCTATGTTATATATATAGTATGCACACAAGCCATAATTACCAGAAACAAAAGGATAATTTCATTCATGAAAAAGAAGTCCTATTACAAGCAGGAAATTAAAGGCGAATTACAAGGATTTCAATCGCAGTTCCGCCTTACGAATTTCTTCAGCATGGCGAAGCTCAAGCCTCCTTAGGACCTCTCGACGAAGATCTTCCTCTGTGCGCGAGATCAAGTCTTGAATGGTCTCTTTGACATCCTTGAGAGCCCGATCCTTCTCCTCAACAGAGTCAGTGGCTAATTGCCGGCGAGACTCAACACCCTCCAACTCCTTTGCCAGCTGATCACGAGCCTTCTCTTGAACGGCCAGGGAAGCCTGTGCGTCAGCTATAACCTGTTTTAGCCTCTCTATTTCGAAGGAGAGTCAAGAGAACTGGTTATCGATCGTCTCTTGCTCGCGGGCCACTCGTGCATCCTCGGCTTTGGCCTGCTCCAACTCTGCTGACAACTTTAACTCCAGCGACATATTCTCATTCAGGCGGCGATCACGATCTGCCACAGCTACCCGAACTTCGCGGGAGGCGAGATCAACAAGAGTGGAACTCCCCGCGCAAAGAGCGAGTAGCTGCCAAACAGCCCCCTCCACTTCGTTCAGACGCCGAAAGTAGGGCCTCACTGTGGTAGCGCCAAGCCTCTTACGCAAGAAGGACGCGTCTTGTTCAAGATCCTCCTTGAATTCCTCGAAGGGGAAACTCTCCTCCAAGACCAGCCGGGTGCAGTGGGCCAAAGTATCTTCGAAATTGGCCAGAGCCCGCGCCACCTGCGTCTTTCGCCAGCGTTCCAAGGGAGAGAGAACGGCATCTTCGGCAGAGGATGAAGTCACAATCGGGGCACTGGTGGTCATGATCACGGAAGCAGCGATTGGCGCCGCCAGAGCCGGAACAATCGCTGGTGCCACCAGAGTGGCAGTGGCAGAGTCGCAGGTCACCACCGACAAGGAAGTGGCCATCAGCCCAATGGGGGTTCCCCCTTGAGCTGGAGACTCTCGCACCGAGCGTTCACCCCCGGCCGGTGCTCCCTCGAAGGTGGAGGTTCCCCCTTGTTGACCCGCAGGGACCGATACTTCCTCTTCGCTCGATAGCGCCTCGTGAATTAAGGCATCGTTATCCGTCTCTGATTCGCCTGAATGACCCTCCCAAGAGGGAGGATCCTCCTTGCCAGTAACTTCATGAGAGGGGTCAACTGCGGATACAAAAAATAATAATAATAATAAATGCCCCCTTGGCTTAGGAGGATCAACAGCACTGAAACTCATGCTTACCTGAACCCCCTAGTTCTCTTCTGTCTCCACTCCCCTCCTCTTCGTCAGAAGGAATAGGGATTGCTTTCTCGACCGCACCTGCACAGATTCAATATGAACAGTCAGAAAATACGAACCCGACTTCGTACACAAGAGTACCGCGCCGAAAGATTACCTCCTGGTACAGGTGCAGGAGTCGCTGAGACCCCCGCTTGTGACCCCACATCGGATGAAGGGAGCATGTCCTTCAAAATCGCCGGAGCCGCCTGCGGTGCGGCAGAAGGGGCAGGTTGAACAGCTCCCGCCCCAGAGATAGTATCGTCCCGACCAGCCACCGCTCTAGTGGTCACCACAGTCTCCTCTCTACGGGCCCTCTTGGCCGCTTCCGCGCTAGAACTCTCTGCCACTTCTCGCTGCCGTTTCGAGAGCAACGAGCTGCTTGGAGATAACAGAGGCAACCCCATCCGTCCAGCAATAGTGCTCCGGGCTTGCTCCAGACGTTCACCCTCTCGAGTCAACTCAACAGACTCCCTACGCTCGTCTTGGGGGTCCGAGGGAAGACTAGGAGAAGGAACTCGCACCTCAGGCGCTTCAGATTCGTCTGGATCCATGTCGCCGCCTTCCTGTCTTCAACCAGGTCCTCAGACAACCACTCCTTAACCGTTTGGCGGCCCCTCCGTCTCGAAGTATGTAGAGCCCTTCTGGGAGGATGCCCCTGCTCCGCCAAACACGAGCCGCCAAACCAAAAGCCTTCGGGATTAGCACTGGCACCCCGATACCACCTGCAGTACAGGAGAGTGTGATGCAAATCGCGATCCTTCGCAGGTAGTTCAAAGTAGGCCTGGGTACCACCAGAGTAAGTCCAAAACCACCCTCGAGCTCCGTCCACCAACCCTCCTTCGAAGTGCAGATGGGGATTGGCGTTGCCTACGTACAATTGGTCGTAGCCAAACTGACGGGCGAACCTACAAGGGATATACGGCTCGAGATAACACACAGAGCCCGTTCGTAAGATATGATACCCCGGCCGGATGTTCACCAGCCAGCGAAAGGCACCACGGGAGAGAGCTGTATGATGATCCGCCATCGGCGCATCTCTAAAAGACTCCCCGTATCCTCCTCCGCTAAAATAAGGAAAGAAAAGACGGAAGTTGTAATGGACAAAATGCGAAAGCGTCTTCCGCGCGTCGGGAATGTCTTTACACTTCCAGGAGCACCTCTCCAAGTGTTCGATGAACGGGACAAACTTATCTCCTGGAAGAGTCGTAGGAGCGCTCATCAAACATTTGCAATGGCAGACAAACCATGCCATCAAATAAGTATACGGCAGTCCCACCCTAGGATTGGGGGTCCTGATAATCTCTCCTGCCCCCTCATCGATGGTCGATACGCGGCAGAATTGGGTCGTCAGAGTGCGGAGCCCCCGGTGAATGCAAGCTATCATCGCCGATACTAAGGCGTAGGACTTACCGTGAGCCAGGCAAACTGCAGGATACACGACCTCCACAGGAAGCGCCTCGAAAGAGTGAGTGGGGACTACACACCTCTTCAGCCATAACATGAGGTACCCAGCGAGCAGAGCCTTCCCAGATATAGGGGACTTCGCCTGATGATGGAACGAGTGAAGGACAGTACCAGATTTAAATCTGCCCTCGTCACGTTCGAGTGTTATGGTGCTCCCCTCTTCGGCTGTTCTCGCCTCCACTTCAGATTGGTCGCATTCGCCTAGCGGGAGAGCGGGCTTCCCCTTGACATCGTTCCCTGGGAACAGATAATCAGCCCAATTCTTGTGACTGATACCAGGAGTCCTCTTCTTCTTCCCCTTATGATCTGATGCCCCTAAGGTACTGAGGTAGATATGGTAGTGGCAGAGTAACTCCCACAGAGTTTCGACCGCCAAGGGAGAATGGTACGAAAGCTGATCAATCTCGTCTTGGTCCGGGACGTACTCTTCATAGGGAAAATCTCCCAAAGGCAGCCCTGACACGTCATACATCTCGTGAGGGGTAATGCCGAGCTCCCCGTTGGGGGTGAAGAACGTGCCGCTTTCCGCACAGTACAGTTCCAGGATGCTGTGGAACTGAGAAGCGTTGATCCGCAAACCATGTCGAGTGGCTTGAATGGCCACATACAGCTCCAAATTCTTAAGGTCAGAATTCTCGGCCAGAACATAATCGGTGATCTTGGACCACCAAGTATCGCTACCAGGCGCTGAATATACCCACCCCGGAGCTCTAAAGTCTTTTAGGGGAAATCTCCCACCGACGCGGAAGAAGCAATGGCGAAAAGTCTCCGCTACCGCCATCGTCTCCCCTGCCGGCGGCTCATTAGACAGCAAGCCAGGGCGCAGACCCGTCACACGCTTACAAGAACTCTCCACCCTATACCCAGCCGAAGAGCCAGTAAAGACGCCGCAGGTGACCACGTCCTGAGTTGGAGTCAAGTCCCAGTTCATCACGTGAGGGATCGTAGTTCGACGATCGAGAATCCTCTCGGCATGCTGGGAAGGTAGTAGTGAGTCCCTTCCACCGTGCGGAACCACCTGCTTTCTTTGAACAGCAGAGCGGAAGGATCAGTCGCTGCATCACCAAACAAAAACTAGGGCTTTGGCAGCTCCGCCCTGACATCATCGATCAACATCGCGTCGGACGTTAATTCGCCTAGTGTCAGATGATGCCCGTCTGAGACCCTCTATATCAAGCCATGTGGCTTATCAACAGCGAACACGGATGTTGGAGCCAAGGAAGGGAATCGAAGAGGCGCCGCATAGCCCGTACCCCCAGCGTGGCCAACAGCCACACCCTCTGGAAGAGCCTCATCGGAAAAGATCGCTGCGAGAAGGAGCGAAAGTTGGTCAAGACAAAATCCGTTGTAATGGGCGAAGTCGCCCATCAAACGAGTACGGGCGAATCCGCTTGTCGAAAGGGGAAACCCATTTCGAACAAGGCCTGTCCGTGCAAACGATGCCCTCCTCTATCGGGAAAGGGGCCAAACTCGCCTATCAAAAAGCGAGTTCACCACTTCCCGTTAAAGGTGGGGTTCGCCCACGGAAACAGAAGTCACCCTCTATAGGCAAACAGGGCTAACTTCGCCCCAAAATTGGGGAAGCTACCAAAGGGCGGCAGAATTCCAAGGCAATGAACGACGCTCATCTCCCCAGCCCGACACCTGTAACCGACGCGTGGTCATCAAAAAGACCTCGCGACTTACCTAAACGTGGCTCCGGCATGCGGAGTGGCGCACCGGCGGAGAGGCGGTCGGAAAAGTGTCCGGGCCCCTTTCCCTTTGCAATACACTTCTTGGATCGTGGCGCCATTGAAGGATGGAGCAGGACTCTATCTGCTTAAAAAAGTTTTCAGAGATTTCTTGAACACGGCAGCTCTCGAGGGGAGAAGATGGCTCGTTTAAAAGACCTAACTTCCTACGTGGCCACGAACACCCTCGAAAGGCGAAACCCCCACGGAGGGGAGACGTGGCCACGATCAAAACGAACGGCCCAGATCGCCCCCAGTGTAGCGGAGAAACTGTTGAAACAGGAAACAGGCCGGTCGCGACCCGAAACCCGAACCGGAATCAACGGTTATATCCGGCGGTTGAATTCGAAAACCACGGCCACGATCCGAACGAGGCACACGAAGCCGACGTCAGGGTGTCAAGTCGTGACAAAAGCGACGCGACAGAACTGCGCCACCCTAGCTGGGGGGCGTGGGGCCCCACCAACGGATACGTGGCCCACTTACGATTGAACCTATTTTTCGCCCCAAAGGAAAGGTCTCAGCAGCGAAGATCCTGATAAAATCCGTAGGTCGGATGAAATTTCGCCATCGAAGCCCAGCTTCGCCTACGTGACTCGCCCACCCTTGGGAAACAGGCGGTTTGCCCAAAATTTCGAAATCAAGGAAGTAACTTTGTTTAGACCCGCGCCCCAGGCGGCTAGGGGTCAGAGTAGAAATCTTAGCATTAAGCCTAAGAAAAACCACTCGACAACTCATCATACTGAGGAGAATAGTATGGCTAGCCCGATTCAAACGGTAATCGGTAAAGGCAGATCAAATCCATTGATAGCTGAGGATTTGCTAAAAATCCTAAGACACTTGGTCCGCCCAAAATTTCTTTATTCAAAGTATTCCAGACCACACGTAAGCCGGTTTTGGTCTGAAAACTTTGAAGGGGGTCTTGTAGACGGTAAAAATTACCGCGGTGGGCTAGCAAACAAATTTACCCACAAGTCAAGACCATCCACTGAGACGAGGAGTAGGGCGTAGCCACGAAACGGATTCGACAGCACACCTGGGCCCTCACGCGCCAAGTCATATGGACCCACTAACAGAGTGGATCCGCCCTCATAAGCCAGATCCGCTCGCAGATGTTCAAATCCGTCCTCATGAGCCAAGTCCGCTCGCAGGGGTGCGAATCCGCCTTCATCCGCTCACAGGGGCTTAAATCCGCCCCCATATACCAAACCCGCCCACAGAGGGCAACGTCTATCTACGTAAGTTGAAAGCCGGGTTTTCGGGGACGAACCTTCCCTATTTCCCGTGATGCGTGGGGAGGGAGCACAGCGCTCTAGATTCGTCAGATGGCCGCCCGCAATTCAAGCGAACAAGACAAGCGCCGGACCGGCCTGCACCCTCATAAATGCGGGTCACCTCACCCATCAGAATGGAAAACCGAAGCCGTCGGCGCACAGCAAGCTATCTGGCACCCACTCAGACATGCGACGTCCATTCTCCAACCTCTGCCAAGACATAGGGAGAGGAGAGAAGGCACAGGACCCTAGGACCGTCAAATGGCCTCTCGGTGGCTCATAGCGCAGGTGAGCAGACAGCTGCCAGATCATCCTGCACCCTCATAAATGCTGCTTACCTCATTCGTCCAAACCGAGAGCAAGAGCCGTCGGCGCTCGCTGAGCTGGTCAGATCCACTCAAGCATCTGGTAACCGCCGTCACGGTTACGAGGAGGGGTTTTCCCACTCCTACGCGACGTGACGCAACATGCGGCTCCTCGAATGACCGCTGGCAGCGCAGAGAAACAGCAGAATGTCTCTGAACAATGTATGGTCACATCCCATAATTCCAGGGACAGCCGAACTATCTCTCTCCTATTAAAAGGCTTCTTTCAGCAACTTAGAAAAGGATCGATCGATTGATCAATCAAGAGAGGAAGAAGCTTTCTGCATACCCTTGCATTACAGCGCCATCTCCTAGCTCCGAGCCTTGATTGCCGGTGAGCCAGAAGAGCCAAACTCCTTCACCTTGAGCTTCTACTGAGTACTGAAGCTCTCTAACAACCTCGGTCGAATCGTCCAAGGGAAGCAGACTCGGCGCGAGCACCGAGCGAAGAATCCTGTAGCTATCTTAAAGTCCCCACGATTAAACAAAGAGGGCCTTCCCTCTGCTTCTGTTGTAATTCAGATTGATTTAGTTTGTAATAAGCTTTCTTATAAATACAAACAAAATCCCCCATTTTCAGGAAAATCAGAAATTTACACCTACACACTCCATTGCCACCGAAAAGAACCCATAATTAAACAAAGGGGAGAATTCAGATTCATGCTCCTCTCTTTTGTAATCAGGAAATCCAATTGTAACTTAGATTAAAGGAATACAAATCAATTTTCCTTCGTTTCTTTTACTGCAAATTTTCCACAAACATCATGTATCTCGTGAAGAGCGAAGCCTAACTCCCCCACTAGAGTGAAGAAGGTACAGGTCTCGGGATTGTATCTTTCCAATATAGAGAAGAAGTGATAGTGGCTCTGGACGATCCCGTATTTAGTAGCCCTCAGGAATCTTCAGCCTAGTCTGGTTGAGGGGTACTTCCAACTCCTCCAAAACAAAATTAGTCATTCGGGCCCACTACCCTGTCACTGGAGAGTGAACCCAGCTAGGAGACCTAAATCCTTGCAGAAAATTTTCCTTTCTTCGTCATAAATCTTTTGACAAAAGTATTCGTCGTACTGGCCACTTCACCGACTGAGTATTCTTTGGTGAACAAGCCTAGTTATAAGGCTGCCACCTGTCTATTATAACCCACTGTGTGAACCCCTTGGAAAGTCAAGGTTCCAAGGGCAACTCCGTCCTGTTCCTTGACAAGGTCTCAATCCATGCGCCTTGGAATAGAAGCACACTAGAAGTATGATATCGGATACATCCTCTCCATGTTAGGCAAGAAGAGGTGATGATCCCCAACTTTCCTTAGCTACTTGTAATCCCCGTCATAAGCCGCACCCGTTTCAAAATCAACAAAATCCCCGAAGAGAAATGTTGGTTTGACGAGCGGTTTACGACTTAGACTCTCAAATTTGGTGTCTGTGACCAATGTTCGAAGAGTTTCAAAAGAAGCCTGAAGAATTGCTTCAACACGATCCTTTTCGGTGATACGGAACACAGGGAGCTCTTGGCGTAGATTGAACGTTACATTCTTATCAACGCCACCTTTGTGACCGAAATAATGGCGAAAAGGGAGAGGCTCATTGGTGTGACGCACTGCAAAAGCAAAGATAATAAATCAGTCAAAGTAAAAAGTCAAAACAAACGCAGAGATCGAACTCTACATTAGCAAAAACAAACACGGAGATCAAAACCTTGCGTCAGCAAAATAAAATGCAGAGGTTGAGCCCTGCGTCAGGAAAAATTAAACGCGGAGATCGAACCTCGTGTTGGTGAAAATTTTAAGCGCGGAGGTCGGAACCCCCTGTGCTTCAAATTTCAAACGAAGGAGTCCTACCCTCACGTTACGTCATTGAAACAAGTTTCCTCGTTGATTCAAAGGTCAGAACTCACCACAGCAAGTTTAATAACCACGAAGGTCATACTTACCACCGATCAAAGGGAATTGAGGCGGCGGCAAACCCGCTTGAGCCACAGCATCGCTGGCCGGTGCAGACGGCGATGAGCTCTGGGCCGTGGTGATGACGGGCTTGAAGGGCTGAGAGACGGTCTTCTTCCTGGGCACCATGGATTTTGTTAGATGGGGAAGATGAATAGTGTTCGTCGAAGATGAAAACAAAAATATTCGTTAAAAATTTAGGGAAGAATGACAAAGAGTCGAACGATTCTTGATTTGACCTCAGCGGTTTATTTATAGACAACTATGAGCTATCGAATCGAAACGAGATTTTAGGCCAGAATCTCGTCCAAATGCGATTTTCACGTTCGAGTTGGTTGAACTTCCGAACGTAGGGCTCACCCATGCGTTCCAATTCTTAAGCGCAGAGTTCACCTATGTGTTTTGAACACCACAAAAGCAACATCTCGACAACCGAAGCTATGACACAGTTTCAAATAAATAAAAGAAATTTCAACAGTGGCCATCAAGGTGACCAAAGCCAAGAAGAAACTAGCGTATGACAAGCAGCTATGTAGCCTCTTGGATGAGTACAAATAGGTTACAGTTAACGATGCTAAAATCATCAAACTCGATCCACCACACACGACATATTCTCCTAAGTGGCTTAACATTCCCACTAAGATTAATGAAGCCAGAAGCTGCACACGACCTATTCTCCTAAGTGGTTTAATATTCCCACTAACATTAATGAAGCCAGAAGCTGCACATGGCTCATTCTTCTAAGTGGCTTAACATTTCCACCAAGATTAATGAAACTAGAAGCTACACACGGCTTATTCTCCTAAGTGGCTTAACATTCCCACTAAGATTAATGAAGCCAGAACCTGTACACAGCTTATTCTCCTAAGTGGCTTAACATTCCCACTAAGATTAATAAAGCCAGAAGCTGTACACGGCTTATTCTCCTAAGTGCTTAACATTCCCACCAAGATTAATGAAGCCAGAAGCTGCACATGGCTTATTCTCCTAAGTGGCTTAACATTCCTACTAAGATTAATGAAGCTAGAAGCTGCACACAACTTATTCTCCTAAGTGACTTAACATTCCCACCAAGATTAATGAAGCCAGAAGCTGTACACGGCTCATTCTCCTAAGTGGCTTAACATTCCCACTAAGATTAATAAAGCTAAAAGCTGCATATCGAGTGTTCATCAATGCCTACAAGAATTTTTGGGATAACAGAATACACCTCATCGTAGATTGAGTAGAGTATCTCAAGGATCCATACAAAATCCGAAGAATACACCTCATCGTAAATTGAGTGGAATATCTCAAGGACCCAGACGGAATCCGGAGAATACACCTCATCGCAGACTGAGTGGAGTATCTCAATGATCCAGATAAATTCATTCTCATCATCATTCTTGTTTGATTCATTAGCAATGACTTGGGCTTTAGCTTGTTTGACTAAGTTCATTGTCACCAAGACATAAAAGTTATATTGTTTGGTTTAAAGAAGCAGAATTTTGACATTTCGGCAACCAAGTTCATGATATCTTCGAATCAGACGAAGCGGACAATCAATTCATCAAAATTTGGGATCTAAAGTATTCTAAAAATTCTTCTGAGTCAACCGCGAACTTTCAAAAACTTTGGAGGGGGTTCTATAGCCTGTCTAAAAAAACACAACAGATAACTGATCCCCATCAAGCTTTAATGATGGGAGTTATAATCTGACGACTTCTATATATCAATGATGAAAGTTATAATCAGATGACTTTCATGTCAGCAAATGAAAACTGTAAACGGATGACTTTTCATATAGATCGAGAAGAGTTACAATTCAACGACACTTCCGACAACTGAGGAAAAACTCTATTCAGTGATCTTCACAATCAACTGTGAGAGTTACAATCTGATGACTTTCATACCTCACGACAGCTAAAGCAAAAATTACTGAACAATGGTCCTTGCAACGCTCTACAGAAGAGGTTACAAGTCAACTAGCCCCTTCTAAACGCGGAATTCATCTTTGCGTTTCAATTCTTGAAACGCAAGCGACCCCCGCGTTTCCAATCCTCAGCAAACAAAATGCGGGTGACCCTCGTATTTTTCAACATCCAGCGGAGGCCCAACTCCGTATCTCCGGTCTAAGATGTGGAGTTAGGGTCCTGAACGCTAACTTGGGCGTTTGACTCATTCAAATACGAGTCGAACGGTTTTAAAACCGTTTTTCCCACGATTTGAGGAAATCACGCCCACTTAGGAGCGGATTAAGGGGGCAGTTACAACTCCTTATCCTCCTATAAAACCTCAACAAACTCAACAGAGTAGGAGGATTTTTTTATTTTTCTTTGGTAGAGAGGTTTCGTATTTTTTCAGAGTGGGATTTTCTGACATCAACGGCACCAAGGCAGTTCAATTCGATTTTGGAGATCATCTTGTGGTCGGCTAAGGACGAATCTTAGAGGAGATTGACATCTTCAACTTCAGCAACAGAAAATCTAATTGGCTTATTAACCAATTATTCGGTTTTAACAACTCTTTTCATAGAGTTTTAACTCCCTCTAAGTTCTTAAACTCATTAAGAGTTCTTAATTAAACTTGCCACGCAAGTTAGTAGTTCCTGCGAGACAAGATGGTTGAATCATCAACGGAGAGCAAATTCGATACAAACATTCGAAGGAGGCACTCCATCGCCACCGTGAAGAACCCAGAACTAAACAAAGGGGAGAATTTATTTCAATTCTCCTCTCTTTTATAATCAGGAAATTCAATTGTAATCGAGATCAAGAGAATACAAATCAAATTTCTTTCATTCTTTTTACTATAAATTTTCCACCAAACATAACCCCCCTGAACTTCAGTGGGTGTTGCACAAAACTTGAACTTGTTAACACTATTAACCCAATAAAAAACCCCCCCCCCCCCCCCCCCCCCAACACACACACACACACGTAACACATGCAAAAAAAAGCTAAAATAAAAAATTTAGGGTGTCTCACTTAATTCCTTTGAACTTTAAGTTTTTACAATACACTCCCTTGATGTCATTACTTGTTAGTGGTGAAATGACTAAAATGACCTTTTTAAATGTAACCTCCAAATATTTGGAAAAAAACATGATTAAAGGTAGTTTTTAATAAATTGAGGGGTATTTTTATCCTTTGATGTCACGCGCTTAGTATGTAAACCATCAAAGTCCCCGTGTTACTTTCAGCAGGGGGTTTAAGTGAGACAATTCAAGAAGTCAAATGTAATAAACAAAGTTGGTCAGGCTGGTGATGTGCAGAGAACCCCCAAAGTTCAGGGGGTTAAGTAAAATCTACCCTTTTCTAAATCCAAAAAGGACCAATTGAAGCATACAAATATAGAAGTACTAAGAAAAAGTTCAATACAGAAAATTATATGCATATAGGGGCTGTTTGGTTCGCATTTAAGGCCCGTGAAAAACTTTAACAACCCCTCCACATCAGCTTTTTCCCTTCCACCTTAAATTTTTCATTTCCATGCTATTTCTTTCCCAGCTTTGTTTCGCTAGGGCTGAAGAGGGAAACGAAACCGCAAATCGTCGCCACCTTAGTTTTTTTCTTTGTTCTTGATTCCCTCCCCATCTGAGTAAAATCGACGAAAACTTTGCCACATCGGATTTCTGGCTTCGTCATTGATTTCCTTCAGCCCCTAATAGTTACGTCTCTCCTCCCTCCATAAACTCCTGCTCTCTTCTTTGCCCCTGTAATCGAAGAAATTATGGGAGTGGGTTTTGATTTTGTGCCACCAATTTATCAGATCTAATCTTTGTCGATGTTGTTTCTTCCAAAACGAAGGTAAAAATTGTCTATCTTTTTAATTTTTGGATTATTAGTTTAATTTAGATTAATTTAGCATAGAAATTATTTTCCTATTCAGATTATTAGTTTAATTTTTTCTTTGGTCCCTATTCAGATCTGAGATTAGGGTAAAGATTATCTATTTAGATCTGAGATTAGGGTTAATGTTTGATAAGAAGTAGTTTATACCAAATTTGAGATCTGGTAAAAAAATTATCTGCCCGGAGTAGAATTTTGGATTTTTAAAAAAATTAGTTTATGCTTGTTCTTAAAAAAGTTGGTTTTGTGTGGAAATTGTTTAAACAGATCTGAACACGTTGGTTTTGTGTTCTTTAAAAAGTTGATTTTGAGAAAAATTACTTTTTGGTTGTAGGTTTTTCCACATACATAGGGGTTAAAAATTACTTTATGGTTGTCAATTTTGAGATCTGAACATGTTGGTTTATTTGTGAAATTCACCTTTTATGACTGATAAATATTGTAATTTTACTTCTTGTTGGTTGAAGATATACTGGTTAAAGAAGTTCTGATTGATGTTTTTTACAAATATAAGTAATGGTTCGCTTTGATTATTTATGACTGGAATTTCTTATAAACTTGTAATTTTAGAATAAATTTTGTCCCAATAATGGTTACAAATTTAACGTTTGTTAATTTAGAATTAGTTTTTAAAATTAATTTATGCTAATACCCAATATGAGTTTTGGACTAAATTGTAATGTTTCTCTAAACATAACTATTGTACATGCGGATATTTCTAACTTCTTATAAAGTTTCTCTAAACATTAACACATTCTAATGAATTTTTTTGATCTGCTACCTTTTGTCATTCATCCTTTAATCACTTTTTTCAACTATAGCTCTTGTATAGTAATCACATCATCCAAAATTAACTACTCTGGTACCATTTAACAAATTATTAGTACTTTAGGGTAGAATATTCATCAAAAAACTTTATGGTCTATACAAATATTGAAAAAAAGCGATACTAGATTGACAGAAGTGAAGAACTTAGAATAAAAAAGTAGCTAAGAAACCAAATTTGTACATAGACCTTCCACTCGAAGACAAAAAAATCAAATTTTTTTTAATTATATGATTATTAGATAGTTTTAAAATGTTATTGTAGCGTGTTGTTAATAAGTTTTTTCAATTTAGGAGCTAAAAGTTCATATATTTGAGATTTTTAAATGCAAGTTATATCACTGTAATATTTGTTTCTTAGATATTGTAGTAATCCATGTTAGTCTTTTGTAATTACGGTTTTGTTCTGATTTTGTTAGAATTTGACTTAGTTTCTAACTAGATAATGTTTTTTTGTATCGTAGATGGATAATGATGGTGATTGTTCTGATGAACAAAGTGTCGTTAATATGGTACAAGGTGCTACCCTATCTGTTTTAATTATAATAATTACTGTCATAAGGAGAATGTAAGCTAGACGTAAATCAATTCATAATGGTCCAAATAAAAAAAAGACAAGAGAGCTAGAATTGAGTACATAGAGCGAATTTATAATGGTTTTAGTGATAGTTGCGTAAATTATATTAGAATGCGAAGTGGTGCTTTTGTTAAACTAGCGAGTATAATTAATGAGGAACAATAGCCTGCTAAAAGACTCAAGGAATGTAACGATGGAAGAATAACTTATCATGACACTGAACATTCTGGGTCATAAATCTAAAAATCGCTATGTCAGATCTCATTTTATAAGATCAGGGAAGATAGTTAGTAGATATTTTAACAAGGTATTATAAGCAATTATTTGCCTGCGTGGACGGTACATGAGACAAGCTCCCAATGATATTCCCCATGAGGTTGTTAACAACCCGCTATACTACCCTTATTTCAAGGTAAATGTACACTTTAAGCACATTTTTTGTATAATCAATGTAAGTAAATTTTAATTTAGATGTGTGATACACGTATTATAGGATTGTATTGGAATGATAGATGAGACTCATATTAATGCAATACTTCCCATTAATCTTATTGCACGATTTCGAGGCCGCAAAGGTGTTATACAAAATGTGCTTGCAGCTTGCACCCCAAACAAGCTGTTCACATATGTTCTAGCAGGTTGGGAAGGGTCTGCAAATGATTATAGGATTCTTCAGGATGCATTGTCTAGACCACAACCACATGGATTGAGAGTCTATGATGGTAATTAAATAAAAAAGACTTAACTTAAAATTTTTATAAGTTTAATATTCAAACTTGACTTAACAATTTTCTTATAATAAAATTGTTGGTAAATACTATCTGTGTGATGTTGGGTACCCAACCATGCCAGGTTTCATCTCTTCATACCGAGGTGTTTGATATCATTTGAAAGAACATTCGGGTAAAACACTAAAGAATAGAAGGGAATTATTCAATCTAAGACATTCTTCATTGAGGTCTAAGATTGAATCTGCGTTTGGCACATTGAAGAATTGTTTTAAGATTTTGTGTGCTAAGCCACATTATCGTTTTCTTAGACAAGTAGATATCATATTGGCATGCTCGATACTCCATAATTTCATTGTAACTGTGGATACAAGTGATGAACTACTCAACGATGATCAATTTAATGAAGACATTGATGGTGAGGTGGCTATTGAGAATGACACTAATTTAGTTGATTTTACTCAAAATCAAACCCAAAGAGGACAAACTAAATTAAGAAATGAGTGGAAGATTCTTAGGGATGACATTGCTTGGGCGATGTGGGTAGACTACTATGATAAGTATAATCATGATGTAACCACATAGACTTGATTTTTATTTATGTTCTATTTCTGCTCATATATGTACTAATAACTCTATTTCCAGTATTTACGTTCTGCTTTAAATCTATTAATTCATGTCGCTATTCTTTTAGTTATCTGACTTTATCTATTTAATTAGTAATGGCCACCTCAAGCATACCTGAATATACCATTCCATGATAGCAGCTACTTTCCAATGCACCATCATCTGGGGTCATATACAAACATGCTGAATAATCCAACTTTGCCTCCACACTTTCATAGTCCTAATCTTAGTGGGGTGCAGCTTTCTCCCACTAGTGATAATGGTTCAACTCCAGATTCAGGTTCCAAATGGGACCTCGTAGAAGAAGGGGTAGAGACGTCGCCAAACCCAAAGAAGAAGAGGAAAAACACCACACCCAAAAATAATGTTGAAGCTGGTGGTTCTCAAGGGACCAAACATTTGTTCTGAGATTCCCGTTATGATGATGAGCTCATTCCTTTTCTTGTTGACTTAGTAAAAAAGGGTTACAAACTCGACAAAAGCTTTAAGAGAACAGCTTTTCATATGGCTTTTCAACACATTAATGAGATGTTTAACACAGTTTTTAAGTGGGATAATGTCATGCACTGTATAAAAACTCTACGAACAAGATTTCGTGATATGAAAACTTGTCGTAATCTTAGTGGTGCCGGATGGGATGATAGTATGAAGACTGTGATCATGGATCCTGAATGTTTGGATAGGTGGATTGAGGCAAAATAATCTTGGTTAAAGAATAGATTTATTTTTTTATTTCTTTTGTTGTTATCATTGAATTAATTAAAATTTATTTTTCTCAGGACAAGAGCTTTAAGAATGCTAAGCTTAGACAATATGTCAATAAACCCTTGAGGCATTATGATGATCTCGCCCTTATCATCGAGGATGATCAAGCTACAGGTCAATTTGTTAGTGATGCTTGAAAAAAATTTAGCCGTAGTGAGATCATAAATCTTGGAGATGAGGCAAACTCACCAACGCATTCTCCTCAATCTACTCAAGTACACACTTTAGATGATGAGGACACTCCTCGTAAGGAAGCACTCAGCACATCAAGTTCTAAGGCTAAGTCATCCTCCGCCAAGGTAAAGACTCGTAAGACCAACAAAGATAGTGAGATCATGCTAAAAATGGTGGATAAGATAGATATATTTAGCACCAACATGAAGTGTGTAAATATGGACCGAGAAGTTATCCACGGTCCTATATGCTCATTCACATGACTTTGATGTTGCCAAGTTAGATAGATACTATCGTCACCTCTTTAGGAATGAGCATGAATCTAGACTATTTATAGGCATATCATCGGTTGGTCAGAAGGAGGTGATTGAGTCATTTCTCAACAAAGAGGATTGAAGGCAGTTACATTAAGGGTGTTCATGGTAGTTTATGATTATCACTTAAGCACATTTATGTTTGAAAACTTTTCTAATTATGGTTAAAGACTAATATTGTTTGGTTTAGAGACACTACTTTTATGAGATTATGTTTATTTTTGTGGTTGTCGAATAGTATGATAATGGCTAATATTATATTTTTATTATAGTAAATAGTTATTTGCTTCCATTTTGTAATATTACATTTCGTAGTGTGAATATTGTGGTGTACTAACCTTTAAATTAAACTTGTGACTGCAGGATATTTATAAGTCACCATACAATTTACTAAGATGCAAGCAACCTACAATGTGCACACATTGTAGTGAATGGCTATTGCTCTGGGTATTTTGTGAAGTAAGTTTTCATGAAACGAGTTTACATTGGCTAATATTTATATTTTAGGCTATGATGATTGTCATAATATCTGACATTAGCAACCTACAATATCTATTAATATTGTATTGGATGGCTAACAATGATGATATTGACCAAATTCTGAGCCCTCAGCAAAAATCAGTAGCCGCCTGCTGATTGTTGGCCGGTTGTTCATTGGTACTTGATGTTGTTGGTGTGCAAATGCTATTTTTGATGTGCTTTGTGAGTATATCTTCTGTTTGTGTTCAATTTAGTGTGCATATGCTAGGTTTATGTATATTTTGTGCTCGGTTTTCTTTTGGCACATATTGCCTTTAAATATTGTTGTTGGCTGGTGGTGTTGTTACCTGGTGGCTACATGGGGTTGTTGTTGCCTGTTGGTGTTGTTGGTTGGTTGTGAGCTTGCTTGTATGCTGATGTTGTTAGCTAGTGGTGTTGTTACCTGGTGGCTACATGGGGTTGTTGCTTGTTGGTGTTGTTGGATGGTTGTGAGATTTCTTGTATGCTGATGTTGTTGTCCGATGGTGTTGTTGCCTGGTGGGTACATGGGGATGTTGTTGGCTAGTGGTGTTGTTACATGGTTGTCAGCTTGCTTGTATGCTGATGTTGTTGGCTGGTGGTGTTGTTGCCTGGTGGGTACATGGGGTTGTTGTTGCATGTTGGTGTTGTTGGCTGGTTGTGAGCCTACTTGTATGCTGATGTTGTAGAATTAGTGGTGGTGTTGCCTGGTGGGTACTTGATTTTGCTACTTGCCTGTTGGTGTTGTTGCCTGATGGGTACTTGATGTTGTTGCCTGATGCCTGTTGGTGGTGTTGATGCCTGTTGCCTGATGGTGTTGGTGTTGGTGTTGTTGCCTAATGGTGTTGGTATTGGTGTTGTTGCCTGTTGCCTGATGGTGTTGGTGGTGTTGAGCCTGTTTGTTCATGACGTTGTTGCCTGATGCCTGTTGGTGGTGTTGATACCTGTTGATGGTGTTGGTTGGGTTGTTGTTGCCTGTTGGTGTTGTCTGCTGGGTACTTGATGTTATTGTTGCCTGTTGGTGTTGTTGCCTGGTGGGTACTTGATGTTGTTGTCTGATGCCTGTTGGTAGTGTTGATGCCTGTTGCCTGATGGTGTTGGTGTTTGTGTTGTTGCCTAATGCCTGCTGGTGGTGTTGAGCCTGTTTGTTCTTGATATTGTTGCCTGATGCCTATTGGTGGTGTTGATGCCTGTTGGTGGTGTTTGCTGGGTTGTTGTTGCATTTTGGTGTTGTCTACTGGGTACTTGATGTTGTTGTTGCCTGTTGGTATTGTTGCCTGGTGGGTACTTGATGTTGTTGCCTGATGCTTGTTGGTAGTGTTGATGCTTGTTGCCTGATGGTGTTGGTGTTGGTGTTGTTGCCTGATGCCTGTTGGTGGTGTTGAGCTTGTTTGTTCTTGATGTTGTTGCCTGGTGCTTGTTGGTGGTGTTGGTTAGGTTGTTGTTGCCTGTTGGTGTTGTATGCTGGGTACTTGATGTTGTGAGCATGCTTGTTTCTTAATATTATTGTTGGATGGTGGTGTTGTTGGCTGGTGTTGATGCCAGTATTTTGATATTGTTTACATGTGCTCAAATTAGGCTATGATGATTTCCAATTTATCTGAGATTAGCAACTTGCAATATCTCTTGATATTGTACTGGATGGCTAACAATGATGATATTGGCCAAAATTCTGAGCCTTCAGCCATAATCAGTTTGGCAGCTCTGGTTGGCTTTGTGACCATTACAATATGTTTGTGTTCAGTTTGGTGTGCATATGTTGTTTCTCTTAAATAATACTGTTCGGCTATTTGTGGATACATGTTGCCTCTATGTGGATGGCTGGTTGTATCGCCTGATGTTGTTGGTTGGTTATTTTTGGTGTACTTGTTGTTGTTGGTTATTTTGTGTAGCATGATTGTGAGCCAGGTTGGTTTGCTATTTTTGTAACCTGGTCGTATGCGTGGTTGTGAGTATGCTACCCTCTCTTCCTGTGTTATTTTTGTTACATCTGATGATATTTATTTTACATCTGAACTTGTCTATCTTGAACTTTTCTATCTTGTAGGTGTTGGCTTTGTCCTCTACGGTCGTTGTCTTGCAGATAAATTTTTTTCTATATATTATATTTTACTTCAATCATATGGAATTAAAATTCTTGTTTCACGTTTAGGCTCATCACCTATAAGAAACTGGTTTGCATGTTTATGTCTATTTTATGTGTCAGGTGCTCCAAGAGAGAGGGGAGAGCAAATCATGCCATAGTCGTGCTACCTGGTCGAGTGGTGAAGATCCTGGTCAAGTGGTGAAGTTCATGTCAAACCTCATTCTTCAATGCAGATCACACCATAGTCGTGCTAATATTGAAACTTTGTATGCAGATAAAATCTCGTATAAAGGATTGTAACAGTTTATAAATTATAAGTTTTCATAGTTCTATTCGTGCAGTTCTGATCTTTGTGGAGCTTGGTTTTGTGTTGTGGAATTATTTTCAAGCATGGTTTTGTGTGATTTGCTAGGTTATATACATATGATTGGCTATTCAGGTTGTTTATATGTTTTTATAGGTTTCAATGGTTTTTTTGGATAATTCATGCAACTTAACTACATAAATTTATGAATAATCAGGTTAGTACATGATTCGTGTGATTTTTTCAATCTGAAACATGTATATTACAAGTCAAATTATAATTCATTTGGGATATTATTATTTGTTCATGTTACATTAGAACTTTTATATAATTAAGATTACATCACATAACGAGCACAAATGTTGTATAATACAGTGGGGGTAATCTTACCATGGTGACCATAAGCACTTTTTACTACAAACTTCAAAACCAACCAAACACAAGAAAAGTGGGAAATGTAATATCAACAAAAGTTTTCCCTTTTTTTCCATGCGAACCAAACACAAGAAAAATAAATACATTGGTTTCTCATGATTTTTTTTGTGCGAACCAAAGCGAAACAATCCTTTTCTTGGAAAAGTTTGAAAAACTCAAAACTTGTGTTCTTGTACATGGAAATGTATTTCCCTATATCTAAGAAACGAACCAAACAGCCCCATACAAAAGCACAATATCTAATTTTGGGAAGTATGTCCAATTCTCAATAAAACTTTGCCAAATGACTCCAAATGGAAATTTTCATTTAACCCTTATCGAAAGGTTACCTTACATGAACCATTACTATTTAGGAAATGTCATCCCCCTTTCCCTCATGCTTGACTACATGGAAAAGTACATCATAAAAGGGTAAAAGCCTTCCATGAAAGAAGAAATCAAAGATGCCAACTTCACTAAATTTTAATATATCTCACTAAAAATAACTTATTATATGTCAGAAAAAAAGGAAATTTTTTGCTGCAATTTGTTTAGCAACAACCTTACGTATAATTGAGTTCAAAGATTTTGGGAGCATAATTAGTCTCCATGAAGTAAAACCTTAATCTTAATAATCATGAGTAAAAGTTTCTAGTATGCATCAGCAGATGAGTATTTTGAAAGCTAAAATCTGCTTCTAGGAAGAAAACAAGCACTGAAGTAAAGTTTTTAGTATTCAGTAAATATTTAAAATTTTGAAGGCAGAATAGGCAAGATGAAGTAATTACCTAACACTTGACATCAGCCATGAGAATCACAAGTATAACTTTTTAGCAATACATGCTAGTAAAAGGGTATAAAGTTTTGCAAGATAGAATTGATGTGATTAAGTGAACTAAAGCTTATGGCATAATTAGCATACATCATTACATTAATCAAAATTGGCTTTCATTAAGTAAGCAAACATTTTAGTTCAGCACTAAGCATAGGAATCATGAGTAATACAATGTTACAACTGCCTGTCTTGAAACAAACAACACTTAAGCTTCAGGCACAAGAATCATGGCATTTATAAAAGGCTAGTATTTGGTAGCTCACAAGGAATTTATGGGGAACCAGAAACATAAGAATTGATGCTGTAATGGTTCTCTCCACGAACTAGACTACCAGTAAATTAAATTCCCCTCTTTTTCAATTTGAAAGCTTCATCACTCACTTAAACAGCTTATCTCATAAGCATGCCTCAACAATAACCCACCAAGAAACCCGCAATCATTAATAATTTTCGTTGAAGGGAATAGAACTCGCTTGTAATCACAAGAATAAAATAAGTTCTGTAATTGGAACCATTCATGTCAATCTTACCCTAATTCTTTTTTTTTTTCTCTTTCACGATTCTCTTGTGCTATACATATGTTTTGCAAGTTGAGATGATTCATATTAGTGGATTGTTTTATGTAACATGTGCCACTCAGAAAAAGAAAAATGCTCAAATGTTCTTTTGTGATGACTATGTGAAATGAGCAACTAAATTTGAACCAAAAGATACTTTTTTCAAGCAACCGATTTAAGCTCGGTGTTTCAGGTAATAAACGATAGTGGTGCGTAGAATATGCTAAAGTTAGAAGAGAATTCCTTGATCATAAAATCCTGGGCTAATGCTCGCATATTACAGCGAAGGCCAAGAGATTTATTAAGAATAGGTGGGATAAAGATTGCTTTCAAAGTCCACTATAAATAGGACTCTACACAATAACAGTCTCAGTTAGCATTGAGAGCTTAGTCTTATCCCTAAAAACTTGAACAATGCGGCAGAGCTTGCGGTTTCCGGTCGGAATATTAGGTATTTTTCTCTTCAATCTCCTTTATATGATGCAAGGAGCTAGAGAATATTGGCTGTTCTAATAGTTTATCATCTATATTTTGCAGGGAATGCAGCTTCCTTGTTCCTTTACACAGCTCCTATGTACTTCGTCCTCTATATCTCGCATTCTTGCATTCATATGAACAATCTTATAGTGACACTAAGTACCACAACTGGTTCTTGTTTGTTCGTGCAGATTTACTTTCAGAAGAGTTATAAGAAAGGGAAGTACTGAGGAGTTTTCGTGTATTCCTTATATCATAGCTCTGCTGAATTGCCTCCTATATACATGGTTCAGTATGCCAGTGGTAAGCAAAGGTTCGGAGAACTTTACAGTGGCCACCATTAATGGCTTGGGAATCCTGCTTGAGAGCTCGTTCATTATAATCTATATATGGTTTGCATCACCAAAACGTAAGGCAAGAATATTTCTCTCTTATTGTTTCGAGTTTCTTGTTAATATGGTTTGCTGACAGTTTTATGCCATTAACAGATTTTTTTT
>BQKN01066301.1:55741-76406 GCA_022839385.1 Asparagus kiusianus | reverse complement strand
ATTCCTGTCTCACCAAGGAAACAAGAATCTGAAACGGATATCTCAACAAAGTGAGATATCGACTCTTCCTCTCATCAGTTCTAGGACTGACCTGTCGAGGGATCCTACAAGCTATTACAAATTTTGGCAAGAACACAAATTTTACGTGGTTCGGCAAATAGCCTACGTCCACGGCGCAAGGAGGGGGGAGATCTACTAATTGAGGGAGAGATACAATTGGGGTTTACAATCCCACAAATAAAATCCTCTCACAAACTCTTAGATCCCTCACACAAATACTCTCTCAAAGAGATGCACAAATCAAAGAACAACTACAGCCGCAGTCCCTGAGCATCTGACTTCGCACAAAATCAGCCACACCGCCCCCTGTAGCCGCAATTAAACAAACCCTTTTTCTCTCAAAATCAGCCGCCAAAGTCTCGTGCTCCTCTGCCTTGCCGTCGTTTCCCCCCTCAGCCTTCGCACCTGTAGCCGCAATTTTTGCCGCAGCCACCAAGTTCACAAAAAAAAAGGCTCCTTGCACATCACACAAAACCCAAGGGAGAAGGCTTTATACACACGAATCTATGGTCATTCGGGTGGGCCAGCTTAGCCCCACTAAAGCCTCTGTGAGAAACAATGTGTTACATTGTTCACGTGATGTGGGTCCCACATCATTCACAATTCTCCACCTCGGTGAAGTTTTCTCAAAACTGAGCCGACACCAACCAAATCAAATGCTCCACTTGTTGCGTCCAGTATGCCATAGCAACGGACTCATGACAACGGACTCTATCTATAACACGTCGAGACCCAAACGGGAGTGCGAACACTCACCCAAAACAACAGTGTCTACTCACCAAATCGGCTGCATCAAAACTGACTGCCTACGTATCCTCTTGCCCAAGGAATCAAGCCGCCCGTAGTTCATCTAATGGCCTCCAAATGCCTCAACATTGAAGAATGTTCAAAAGTTCCAAACAATGACCAAACTTGACACCTGAAACAACTTTGGTCAACATATCCGCAGGGTTGTCCTTCGTGTGGACCTTCTCCAATATGACGTCTCCTTCATCCAAAACGTCACGAACAAAATGGAATCTAACATCGATATGCTTCGTGCGTGCATGATAAACTTGGTTCTTCGCCAAATAGATAGCTGACATGCTATCACAATATACCTGAAGAGTCTCTTGTGTAATCCCCAAGTTCTCCAATAATCCCTGCAACCACAAAGCCTCCTTCACAGCTTCAGTCAACGCCATATACTCTGCCTCCGTAGTGGAGAGAGCCACTGTAGATTGAAGTGTGCATCTCCAACACACCGGTGCTCCTGCTAATATAAACACATATCCTCTAGTAGACCGGCGCTTGTCCAGATCCCCCGCATAATCAGAATCCACGTAACCAATACAATCCTGCCCTGTCTTCTCATTCTTCTGAAATACTAAACTAACATCCACGGTACCTTTGATATACCGTAGAATCCACTTCACGGCTTCCCAATGACCCTTCCCGGGATCGTGCATGTACCTGGATACCATGCTCACGGCCTGTGACAAATCTGGCCTTGTACACACCATCGCATACATCAAGCTACCCACAGCATTGGCATATAAAACTTTGGACATGTATTCCCGATCCTCAACTGAAACAGGTGACATCTTAGCTGATAGCTTAAAGTGGGGAGCTAATGGAGTACTCACCGCCTTGGCATTGCCATCACAACTAAATTTCTTCAGCATCTTCTGCAAGTAACTCCTCTGTGTTAACTTCAACCTCCCCTTTACCATGTCTCTCTCGATCTCCATACCCAATATCTTCTTTGCTTCTCCAAGATCTTTCATCTCAAATTCGGATGACAGCTCTTTTTTTAACTTTCTAATAGCTGAAGTATTCCTGGAAGCTATGAGCATATCGTCAACATATAACAGCAAATAGATATACTCACCATTCTGTAGCTTGTGCATGTAAACACACGGGTCATATGGGCTCCTCGTGTACCCTCGGTCAATCATAAAGCCGTCGAATCTCTTGTACCATTGTCGCGGCGGTTGCTTCAATCCGTAAAGAGACTTCTTCAGCTTGCATACCAATTCTTCCTTTCCTGCAGCTTTAAACCCCATAGGTTGTGTCATGTAGATCTCCTCTTCTAAATCTCTATGTAGAAAGGCTGTTTTCACATCCATCTGGACCAAATCCAAATTCAGCTGTGCCACCAATGCTAATAAAATACGAATCGACGAATGCTTCACAACAGGTGAAAATACCTCGTTGTAATCAACGTCCTCTAGCTGTGCATATCCCTTGGCAACCAATCTGACTTTGAATCTAATTTTCCCAATAGAAGATCCCTCTTTCTTTGCATACACCCACTTGCATCCAATAGCCTTCTTACCTTTTGGTAGTTTTGCAAGTTCCCAAGTGTTGTTCTTATGAAGAGACTGCATCTCTTCCTCCATAGCTTCCCTCCACCTAATCGAATCAGAGCTTGACTCTGCTTCCTTGAATGTAGAAGGAATCAAATCATCAACGACTTCTGCTGATAAAGCATATGCAACCATGACATCGTCATATCTAGCTGGCCGACGAATGTTTCTTCTTGGTCTATTAGCTGCAATGGACTCCTGAACATGACCCTGTTCTTGAGTCCCAACATCCACTGTATCCTCTAAATGTCCGGCTGCCATCTCATCTCCTTCCAGTATCACCTCTGTAGGAGCCTCAATGGATACAATGTTATCTGGAGTGGGTGGAGTCACATCATCCTCCACCTGCTGCGATATCTCCTGAATCTGGCCTTCCTCCACCTGCTGAGGAACTTGAGGCTTCATCATGTACGCCTCGTCAAATGTGACATTCCTGCTAATAACTATCTTCTTGTCTTGTGGATCCCATAACTTGAAGCCTTTAACTCCATCTCTAAATCCCACAAAGACTGCTTTCTTCGCCCTCGGATTTAATTTACCATCATTGACATGATAATAAGCTGGACACCCAAATATCCGAAGCGACTCATAGTCACTAGCTACCGAACCAGACCAACGCTCCAACGGAGTCTTTTCCTGTATCGCAGTGCACAGCAACCTATTCACGAGATGACTCGCATAAACCAACGCTTCGGCCCAAAAGGATCTTGATAATCCACTCTGCGTCATCATACATCGCACCTTCTCCAGCAAGGTACGGTTCAATCTCTCAGCCACCCCGTTCTGTTACGGTATCTCACGTACTGTGAAGTGTCGCCTAATGTCGTGATCCCGACAAAACTACAGAAATGGATCACTCTTATACTCTCCCCCGTTATCTGAACGTAGAGTCTTCACCTTTCTACCTGTCTGCAGCTCCACTTTCTTCTTTCACTCCACAAAAATATCCAGGACCTGATGTTTATGCTTCATCGGGTATACCCAATTCCTCCTGGAATAGTCATCAATGAAAGTGACAAAATAATTAGCCCCACCAAGTGATGTGTGCTTGGAAGGGCCCCAAACATCCGTGTGAATGTAGTCCAATATTCCTTGGGTATTGTGAATAGCGGTGCCGAATTTCACTCTTGTCTTCTTCCCAAGTATGCAATGTTCACACAGCTCCATCTTGCAGGTCTTTGCACCCTTCAATAGCCCCTGCTTCGCCAATACCTGCAGGGACTTATCACCAGTGTGTCCCAATCTCATGTGTCATAAGTTGGTAGTGTCCTCCTCTGTGGTAATCGAAGCTGCCAGACCCCCTGTTACTGTCTTGCCCTTCAAATAGTATAGGTTGTTTTTCCTGACACCTCGCATCACCACCATGGACCCCTTTGTGACCTTCAGAGTCGCATTCTCCAAGATCACCTTATAGCCAGCTGCCTCTAAAGTTTCAAGCGAAATGATATTCTTCGTCAATTAAGGAACGAGTCTCACTTCCTTCAGCTCCCGAGTTACCCCATCACACATCCGGATCCGTACTGTACCAATACCACCAATAGGACATACGTGATCATTACCCATGAGCACGACATCCCCTCTTTCTAACTCCTCAAAGCTGGAGAACCAATCCCTCCTAGGGCAAATATGGTATGTAGCACCAGAATCCATCATCCACTCCGTAGAGTCAGCGTAACAAACTGACGGTAATACCGAGTATGAATAGCCTGAAGAATCCGTATCTGAATTGTCGTCACTAGCCTTGACAACATTCACTTCTGAAGCTTGTACAGCTTTTCCTTTATTCTTTCCGGTTTTGTCTTTTAACTTTGGGCAGTCGTTCTTCCAATGTCCTTTTTCTTTGTAAAAACGACATTGATTCCTACCAATATTTCTATGGTCACCTCTTGACTTCGATCTTGAGCGATCACCTGGACGACGGTTTGGACCACGGCCTCGAACTGCTAATGCATCTCTCGATGCCTTCTCGGAGGGTTCGCCATCACTCTTCCTCAACTCATAATTCATCAAAGCTGAGGTCACCTCCTTGTAGCTAACCGTAGTTCTTCCATTTATCATAGTGAGAACAAATGTTCCAAAATCATCCTCCGGCAACGAACACAATAGTAGCATCGTCTTGTCTTCATCCTCAACCATGATATCTACATTGACCATATCCGAAATTAGCTTCGTGAAGTTGTTAACATGCTCCCGAATGGAAACTCCCCTCTTCATCTTGAATTGGTAAAACCTCTTCTTCAAGTGAAGCCGATTCTCAATGCTCTTCGTCAGTACTTCTCATTGAGTGTTTCCCACATTCTCTTCGCCGACGTCTCGTTCATTACGTCATAAATAAGATCCGGCGTCAAGCATGACCGAATAACTCCACAAGCCCTACTATTCATTTTCTTCCAAACCTTATCCTCCATATCAGCGGGTTTCTCTTGTAACTCAAGAGTCTCCTCCAAATTTTGTGCATCCAAGGCGTCCATCACCTGACACCTCCACAAACCGAAATTGATCTTGCCGTCGAACTTCGGAACATCAATTTTTGTATTATTGATGCTTAGACTCTGTATCGCCTTCCAAAGAGTCGATCTCGATGTGCTTGTTTCTCCCATGTTGTCGATCTAATTCTTCAAATAGGAATTCTTCAGAGAATCCTTCGAACAAGCCCCAAATCCAACCCGGAGCTCTGATACCACTTTTTGTGCGCAGTGAAAATTTCGGCAGCACCTCCGGTGCGCAAGGTGCACAACAAGAGATTAGATCGTAAGTATTCCTGTCTCACCAAGGAAACAAGAATCTGAAACGGATATCTCAACAAAGTGAGATATCGGCACTTCCTCTCATTAGTTCTAAGACTGACCTGTCGAGGGATCCTACAAGCTATTACAAATTTCGGCAAGAACATAAATTTTACGTGGTTCGGCAAATAGCCTACGTCCACGGGGCAAGGAGGGGGGAGATCTACTAATTGAGGGAGAGATACAATTGGGGTTTACAATCTCACAAATAAAATCCTCTCACAAACTCTCAGATCCCTCACACAAATACTCTCTCAAAGAGATGCACAAATCAAAGAACAACTACAGCCGCAGTCCCTGAGCATCTGACTTCGCACAAAATCAGCCACAGCCACCCCCTGTAGCCGCAATTAAACAAACCTTTTTTCTCTCAAAATCAGCCGCCAAAGTCTCGTGCTCCTCTGCCTTGCTGTCGTTTTCCCCCTCAGCCTTCGCACCTGTAGCCGCAATTTTTGCCGCAGCCACCAAGTTCACAAAAAAAAGGCTCCTTGCACATCACACGAAACCCTAGGGAGAAGGCTTTATACACACGAATCTATGGTCATTCGGGTGGGCCAGCTTAGCCCCACTAAAGCCTCTGTGAGAAAGAATGTGTTACATTGTTCACGTGATGTGGGTCCCACACCATTCACAATTTTCATCTTTCTTATCGCTGAAACGAAATCGGTGTGCAAGGAAACCATGATCAGTAAAAGATTCCTCAACGAAGGTTGTGAACTGACAGAAAATAAGTGCATTATTTCTGTGTCATTCCCATTCTATGTACTTATCATGATCCTATGAAACCGGAAGCAACACTCAGCTTCTGTAGGTTCTTTAAAAAAAATGTACCATAACTTTGTAAGAGATAGAACCCTCTCAAGTAAATTTGTCACTGACACCAATCACATGCCTTCATATATCAGAGCTAATTAGAACACTTACGTTGCAAGAATTGACAATACCTTTATCTCATCAACAAGGTCTTTGGGAGCAATCTTTGTATTTAAGTACTCATCAACCTGTTGCAGAGTTGCCTTGCGTTCCTGCAAGTGGAGTATGAAGAAGAACATTAATAATCACCCATCTAGCATTCTGAGCGTAAAAAAGAAACTATTACATGAAAATTCTATAAAAAAAAACAGAAAGTGAATTTGGAGAATTTCAGTATATGTCGATGCCAGGTACTAACTTCCGCGAACAACAGTTTCTTGGAGACGAACTGAATAATAGCCGCAGAACCTAAAAGCTGTAGCACAGTTTCAATCTGCAATAGTGAATAGTTATTAGTTAGTGCCGATATTGCAACAAGGTCTTCTCTACAGATATTTGAAAAAGGAATCAAAACCGGCAACCTACCTCTGTAAAGGCAAACAAACCTAGGCCAGTGGCTGCTGCTAGTCCAAGAGTAAGAGGAAAACTGTCCGAGCTATCCTGCATTTATTTCCGGTGGTATCATCTTGGTGAGACTATAACAATTAGAATTTGGAGCGCATATCTCAGTGTAATCATAGTTTGAACTCTCCGGAAAATTTTGGAAAAAACCCCAAGAAGTCCGGTCAGTTTTGAGATGGACCCAAAAGGCTTGGAAATGTCACTTGACACCCAAAAAATTTCAGACCCCTCGAAGTAAAAGTTGGGGGTTGTCTAAAAGTAGATTCAGAAAAATGCAAACCTTTTGGGGTGAAGTGATATTTCACCTTTTGGGTTATCCCAAAATTGGCCAAACTTCTCGGGGGTTTGTGAAATTTATCCTTGACTTTCGTGGCCCTGTCCTTCTGTAAGCTAATTGCTCTAATGCAAACTAAGATATTAAGGCACCAATGAACATAGAACAAAGAAATACTATATAAGTAGAACATGGTAAATTTGAAATTGCCACTAAAATCAAGTAAGCCACGTACTCCTCCAAGTGCACCCGTTATCGCGTCTTTTAGTTCACTAAAATCAAGAGCTATGGACTTCTTAGGTGCGGTCCAAGGAAGCCCACTTTTCTGCAATTAAAAAGAACAAAGAAAAACCCTCAGAACGATTACATTTATATATGAGTTAACTAGCAAATTTGAAGTTACAAATTATTTATGGAGGAATTTACAAAAGCCGGAAACACAAACCAGCCATCCTCGAGGTCCCTCAGCACCATCTTTTATAGCATACGCCGCTTTAAATCCATTAGCCGTAACCAGTTCCGCAACCAATTCAGAGTTTCCGTCAAACCTGCAATTCATCCCATTATTTAATGGCCTGGTAATTATTGGAATTGAAATCATGGTGTGCTTCTATGCTCGAGCAGAGTCAATTATTACTGTTTATAAGTCCAACGTCCATAATGAAATCTTGTGATATAGGTTGCCTCAAATACTCAAATCCATATTGCTTTGGGAGTTCCTTTTATGGCTTGGTATGTTTTGATCAAGAATCTTACTTACATTAGACTTTACACAACCAATCATATTAGAGGTTTATTCTTAGAACAAATTTTCAAAACAGCCCCAAAAAAATTTTATTTTTCAAAATCGACCCATTTTTTTTATTTACCAAAATCGATCCGGTATTTGCCACATGGGCTTAATGACGTTCCTAAACAGTCGGGGTTGGCAACCCCGACTTCTTAGGACATGCAAATTTTGGGTTTAAGGACATTAATTAGGGTGTTAAATTTTGGGTTTAAGGATATTAATTAGGGTTTAACACCCTCCTAAACAGTCGGGGTTGCCAACCCCGACTGTTTAGGAATGTCATTAAGCCCACGTGGTAATAAGCGGATCGATTTTGGTAAATAAAAAAAACCGGGTTGATTTTGAAAAATAAAAATCTTTTTGGGGCTGTTTTGAAAATTTGTTCGTTATTTGGATTCTTGTTGGATTTTAGCACATGTGAACTTCTATTCCTATTAGAACAGTTATTCCTTAGACGATAAAGAGTTAGGATCTACAAGGCTATATAAGAACAGTCTTTCAAACCAGTTAGATTCATCAATTTTCAGAGCACCAATCAAGAAGAGTGAGTTCTTTTGTGAAACTTATTTGATATTCTTCTTTTTTATTCTTTTATTTGAGAAAGTTGTATTAGACTTTTGGGGTGTGATTCAGGATTGAGTGATTGAGAGATTTCACATTGTATTCCTCATAATTTAGTAAAGCTTTTCTCCTCCTTCGTCCGTAGACGTAGGCTACAAGCTGAATCACGTATATCTTTGTGTTCGTGTGTTCTTAATATTTTTTGTGTGATTGATATTAGTTTATCCTGAGAATTTTACATAACAAATTGGTATTAGAGCCCTCACCTATCGATCGGGCTAGAATATGACGATAACCACTACGAAGTGGGATATCGAGAAGTTTTGATGGCAACATTAGTTTTAGCCTTTAACAAGTTAGGATGATCTCTGTGTTGACACAGAGCTGATTGAAGAAGGCTTTATTCGGGAAGTCGAAGAAACCTGCTATTATGACGGAGGAAGATTGGAACGAGTTGGATGATATAGCTCTCGCAGTGATCCGGTTATGTTTGACAAAAGAAGTTTTCTAAGAAGTTCTCACAGAGAAGGCATACACTGATTTATGGTCTAAATTGGAGGATTTGTATTTGACGAAGTCGCTCACTAATTGCCTCCTCTTGAACCAGTGTTTGTAAACACTTTGGATGTTGGAAGGTACACTCATCAAATCTCATATTGATAAATTTAATTCTGTGATTACAGATTTCAATAAGATTGATGTTATTATTATTGTGTTATTTTCCGCCTTCCTACAAACACTTCATGGATACTATGATTTACGGTTGAGATTCTATTAGCATCAACTACATCAAAGAGAACTTGTTGAATAAGGAGAAAATCAACAAAGAGTTAATCACAAGTAAAAGCGGCAATAAAGCTGATGACTTGTTTGTTCAAGGAAGATCGGAAGAAATGGGCTTTGGAGGTAACATGTATAAATCGAAGCACATGAATCTAACCTGCAGATATTGCAAGAAGAAAGGACACATCAAGGCCGATTGTTACAGATTGAAGAACAAAAATAAATAAGAAGAGTATGAAGAAAAATCAAAGAAGGACTCTGCTGAAATTGATATTGTTGAAGATGTGATTTTGTTAGCTACAGATGATATAAACAAGAGCATGAATGATTAAATTTTGGATTCAGGTTGTTCCTATCATATATGTCCTAATCGGGACTGATTCACCACTTATGAAACTATAAATGGTGGAATTGTTCTTATGGGAAATAACATCTCATGCAAGACTATTGGGAAAAACACAATTCCGATTAAGGTACATGATAGAGTCATCTGAACTTTGATAGATGTTAAGCATGTTCTAGGTTTAAGGAAAAATCTCGTCTCTTTGGGCACTCTTGATCGTATTGAGTGTAATTTTTCAGGTAAAGATGGAGTTCTTAGAATTACAAAAGGCTCTCTTGTGGTTATGAGAGGAAAGAAGATTGGCAGCTTGTATGTTTTACAGGGTTCTACCATTATTGGTTCAGCTATATTTGCATCATCGATATCAGAAGCTGATACTACCGGTTTATGGCATATGATACTTGACCATGTGAGTGAGCATGGATTGACCGAGTTGAGTAAGAAGGGTTTTTTATGTGGACAGAGTATAGGAAAATTAGGATTCTATGAGCATTGTATCTTCGAAAAACAAAAAAATCAGCTTTAGTATGACAATGCATCAGACTAAAGGTACTTTGAATTATATCCATTCAGATCTTTAGGGACTTTCTCAAGTTGTCTCGAAGGGTGATAGTTCAAGATATTTATTGACATTCATTAATGACTACTCTAGGATGGTTTGAGTCTACTTTTTGAGATATAAATATAAGGTGTTTGTAACTTTTAAGCAGTGGAAGTCTTTGATTGAGAAGCAGACGGGATGGCTAATTAAGAGCCTTAGAACTGACAATGCCCTTGAGTTTTGTAGAGGAGAATTTAATGAGTTCTGCAAGGAGAGAATCGTTAGACATCGTACAGTCCCTCGCACGCCACAATAGAATGGAGTGGAAGAACAGTATGAACAGAACTATATTAGAGAAAGCTCGTTGTATGATATTCAATGTAGGTTTAGGCAAGGAATACTGGGAGGAAGCGGTGAATACGGCTTGTTACTTAGTGAATCGGTCACCATCTACTGCTATTAGTTGTAAAACTCCAAAGGAGGTTTGGTCTGGTATGTCTGCGGATTATTCGAATCTTAGAATATTTGGTTGCCTACATATGCACATGTTAGTCAAGGGAAACTTGAACCACGAGTGAAGAAGTGCATATTCTTAGGTTATGCATCGGGTGTTAAATGTTTTAAGTTGTGGTGCCCTGATTCGAAGTCTCCTAAGATTATTATCAGCCGTGATATTACCTTTGATGAGCCTGCTATGTTCCACCAGAAACCATCATCCATTTCAGTTGATGATAAGGCGCACGCTACAGAACATATGGTGGAGTTGGAAATTCGTGATTTAGTTTTTTAGCAGGATAAAACTATGGGAGTTCAGCAACTAGATTCCATTCAAGTAGATGAAGCACCTCACAGCTATAGGAAGAGCGAGAATACACTGTTGCTAGATATCGGTCTAGATGAGATATCCGACCACTGGAAAGATATGAAGATACTGTAGCTTATGCATTGTTGGTTGACAAATTTGTACCGTTTAGCTATTCAAGAGTTTCAAATGATGACTTCGCTAAGCGCTACAGTCGCCGTGCAAACAATTCAGTCGATTTGTTAAGGAGGCCTCTTCCAGGTGGCAAGTTCAATCTGGGCTTGGACTTGATCGATATGTGTCATACTTAGATGCCATGTGCGGCTATTGGAGAAGGTAAAGTAAGCTATTTTTTGGAGTGAAGGATTTCTACGCATTTGAGTCAAGGTGGAGATTTGTAATAGGTTGCCTTAAATACTCAAATTCATATTGCTTTGGGAGTTCCTTTAATGGCTTGGTTTGTTTTGATCAACAGTCCTACTTACATTACACTTTGTACAAACCAATCATATTACATGTTTATTCCTACTTGGACTCTTGTTGGGTTTTAGGATATGTGAACTTCTATTTCTATAGAACTCTTATCCCTTAGACAACAAGGTGTTGGGATCTACAAGGCTATATAAGAATAGTCTTTCAAACCAGTTAGATTCATCAATCTTCAGAGCACCAATTAAGAAGAGAGAGTTCTTTTGTGAAGCCTAATTGATATTCTTCTCTTTTTGTTCTTTTATTTGAGAAAGTTGTATTAGTCTTTTGGGGTGTGATTTAGGATTGAGTGATTGAGAGATTCCACATTGTATTCCTTATAATTTAGTAAAGCTTTTCTTCTCCTTCGCCCGTGGACATAGGCTACAAGCCAAACCACGTATATCTTTGTGTTCGTGTGTTCTTGATATTTTTCGTGTAATTGATATTAGTTTATCCTGGGGATTATGTCATAACATCTTGCAAGTGCATATTGTTTAATATATATAATGAAATGAATTTAGTAAGACTTTTATGGTGGGGTAGCAGTCTATGAATTTATCTGTTTCAAACTTTTTAGATGTGTTACTTTAGTAAATGTTATGCCAAATTGGTTCAAAGACAAAAAAGCTTTCAGAACATATATAATATGAAGTGTACAACTACCTTCATATCTCAAAGGTGCATCTAAGCTTGGTCTTTATCCACAATGATTCTTCAGCACTTCAATATTTCTTGTATAATATACACGGTAAATCACACTAAACCTCCAAGAACTTTCAGCTTTTTGCAGTAATCCTCCAAAAGCTTTCAAAATCAATACAGATCCCCATTAACTTTTGGAATTACAAAAAACCCCTAATAAGTTTCTGCATTTTCACAGATAACCCCCATAAACTCATACCAAAAAAACAACATAAAAGACAATTTTGAAAGTTATTAAGGGTTTAGTGTAATTTACCCAAAAGATATTGGGTGTTTTCGACAAAAGTTATGGGGGGGTTAGGGAAATTTTGAAAGTTACTGGGGGTTTCTACAAAACAGAAAGATATTGAGGGTTTAGTGCAATTTACCTAATGTACATATCAGTGCGCAAAGAAGGTTTCCTTCTGACCCTTATGCACTAACTACCAGAGTATCACCATACTCATCTTAATTATAAATTTGGAAGACAAGCTTAAATCTACGCCTCTATACAAATGGGACAACTCAAGATTCATTATTCATATTATAGTAATATTTACTGTAGCATTTTAAAAAATTTATCCCTGTAGCGCACGGGGATACTGTAGTATTTAAAAAAATCTGTAGCAGAGGCTGAAACTTTAGCAATCCAAAAAATTTTAAAAATATTATTGTACCATTAAAAAATCAAGTAGATTACTGTAGCAGGAAAAAAAATTTAATATATCGTGTTTTGCACGGTGTTCACGACTAGTTAAGATACAAAAGAAAATCCACATAGTACTGTAGCTGGTAGTCTGATTCAGGCATGTTCCTTCGGTATCAACATAGTCTCTTTCTATTTCAGAGTTTTCACAGTGCACACACATCTGGAAATTTGGAGCAAGGTCTTGATTAACACCAAGTCAATTCACCGTTAAATGTCATGTTGTCATTGACAAATCCTTTTCTTTTTAGGAACTATTGACAAGTACATAAGTAGGGGTGGCAAACGGGTCGGGTCGGGTCATATTTTACCTAACTCGTATAAGTGTGGCCTAATCCGACCCGTTTAATAAATGGGCCAATTCGATCTGACACGTTTATTAAACGGGTTGTCTGACCTGACCCATATAACACGAATGACCCGTTTATCAAATCTCACTTCAATGGTATTTTGTGATGATAATTTGACTATAGTTCCTTAAACACCCTTAAAAAACAAGTGTTTGACACTAAGTTTGATTAAGAAGACATGTCATGTGCCTAGCACATGTATTTAATGATATTTTGGAAATTTAGACAAATTTTTGTTATAAAAATTGGTCAAGGTAGTTGATTGCAATCAGAATCCCAGTTAAAGGTGGTTTCCGTATAAGTTAAACTTTGAAGGTGATTTTCATGTAATACCCTGTTTTCAGGGCGGTTTAGGTGGGAAAAAACCTATAAATATTTGTGGATATCATTTTCTCAGAACTTTTTGGAGAAGAAAGCAGTGTGTTAATAACATATGCTTGTAGGACACACCAAACAGCTATATATTTTCTCTAATAAGATCATGGAATTTTCATAATCTTCAACTCCAATCCTCATTGATTAAAACCTAAGTAATCAATAAGGACAGCTCATATTATTTCTAAAAAGAAAATAAAATACAAATTAGAAACGAGAAATAAGCAATGTATAATTAATGTTAGGCAATCAAGATTACCAAGGCCCAGCTTCATAGCCTGGACCAGCAGTGTTAGCACGCTCAGCAGGTCTCTACATGACCGTACTAAACTTAAAATTAAGCAGTAAAGGCTAAAGGGCTTGTTGCAAATTTTCATTCAAATCCCCAAATTTTGCCGTAGGCGACTGATAAAGTAAGGCGATAGCGTGCGAAGAGCGAGCAAAAGCATCAACGATGAAGTTTGTGATGGAGTTCGTAGAGAACTTGGTCCTTCGACTAATGGAGGATCCAAAGCAGATGGTCTGATTGCAATCAACTCCCGGACGCTCATCACCTCTCTCCAATCGCCGCCACTCGCTGCTCGCTGACGCTCGCCGCTTGAGCTTCGTGATGGGAAATCTAGGGCTTCTCTTCTTTTCTTTTTTTCTCTCTACAGTGTGTTTATAGGAAACCTAGGGCTTCTCTTCTTTTTTTTTTCTCTTACATCGGATCGGTGTTTGTGTTATACGGGTCAGTCGGGTCAACCCGAATTGACCTATTTAATAAATGGGTAAATTTGGGTTAACCCGTTTATAACCTGACACATGTAATTCAACTCATACACATTACAAATGGGTTGGATCAGATCAGGATGATGGGTCAGGTCATAAATTGCCACCCCTAATAGAAGTCGTGGTTTGAGTCAAAGAATCCAGAAAATGGTTTGAGAACTCAAAAACGTGCTTCTTAGTCACTCGTGTTAGTAACTGAAGTCTGTCTCGCCAGTAGAGCATGGAGTAAGAATTTGAATGATTCCAAGTTCAAGATCAGGCTACAGTCTTCATGGGGAAAAAATCAATGTCATAAGAGCTCCAATACTTATGAAGCTATGCTAGTGCCCACCCGCCCAACAAACAAAAAATAACTTAAAATTAAGCTCAGCAGCACCAACTACCAAGAAGTCATTTGTGATGAGCCATAAGGAACAACACCTTTTAAGGTGAATCATCTAGAGTTAACCTCCTGATTGTGGCTGGCACATAATCTCTCTCTCTCTGTATATCTGGCCAAAATATTTGATGGACCATCATTCGGTAGTCTCTTCGCTGTTTGGAATCCATGAAAGCTATAATACAATTTGTTCTTCTTTTGTAGACGGTTTCCCAACGTTCCATCCTTTAAGTAACGTACAACAACTATAATTGTTGGGGAATTTAGTCCCCGCAATATTACGATCTTCATAACTCGGAAACCAACCCACAATTAACAAGATAAAAGTACTCGCAATCAAAAAGAAGAATATCGAGATTTACGTGGTTCGGTCGACCAACTTCGATCTACGTCCACGGTGCAATAATACGAGAAATCCACTATGTATCAGGGAGAACTACAAGAGGAACCACTCAATTCTCATCTCTGAATCACTCAACTTCACATACATAATCAACTTTTATATTCTCTTCAAAACTCATTCCTTACAATCTTTTGAACGAACAAAGACTGTGAAACCCTCTCCCAATGTTGTAATATTTTGCACTGATAAGGACTATAAAACCCTCGCCTCTTACACAATAGTCTTAAATCAGGTTACGCCATCTGCTAACCCTACATTATAAGAATATTATCTTTCTCCCTTCTCCTTGGTTTTCCTCCAATAATAGAAGAATACATATAAGAAAACCAAAATCATATCTCTATCCTAACTTCCAAATTAGAATATGATTCAAACTCCTAATCATGATGAGACTCAATCTCCTAATTATGATAGATCTTAATCCAATTTAATTCTCATAAAATTATACAAAGAATCAAATATACAATTCCAACACTCTCCACTTTGGATTTGATTCTCAAGCTCCCTTGAAGATATATCATCGCTGTCTTAAAACTTTATCTCTCCCGCTAGCATCCTCTATTCTTTTTCACTTTAAATGGAAGCACCAGCACTCCTAATCAGAACATCTGCATTCTAACTGGGATGTGTCATATGACCCTCACTTTCATCTACATTGTTATAGTGCATCCACCTCTCTTGTGCGAACCAAGAGATCTTCGCCACCTATGATGTAACGCCCCGCTCCCGGAATCCTGGAGTCGGTACGCTATTAGATCTGATGGACTGGCCTCACAAACCACCACATGTCTTTTCAACACGTTTTGTCCTCACTCACGCGCTCTCTGAAAAACTTCCCAGGGGATCACCCATCCTAGAATTTCTCCAGACCAAACACGCTTAACTTTGGAGTTTCTAAGGGTTGGGTTCCCGAAAAGAAGATGCATCTTGATGGTATGAGTATTCCAATCAAATCTATCAATACTAATCACATCACCCTCTCAAGGGTTGGGGTATTACATATGACATTAGAAGCTAATCAACCATGCTTCTTCTCCCAAACTGAACTTGACAGTAACCTTCCCCCACTTGTTGTCCTCGTAATCCACCTGTATCGCTCATCTCAAACTATATCGATTCCCCTTTCCTACTACACACTACAAGCCGGATGCCTCTATCTCCTCCATCACTTGGCTTGAACCGAATATAAGCACTCATTGTCTTCAAATCCAATGTCACCATCTCTATCAGCATGTGTGTCACTCATTTATGCCTGCTTGCAAGCTACACCTAATTTGGCACTATCCTCCTTAAGTCTACACACCAACCAACTCCTGCTCCCGCTATGACTCTGAATAATTATATGCTGATAACTTTACTGCTAGAATCACGTCTAATTCTCTACACCAATCTCATCTGTCACATATTTATTTGCCTTATTTGCCATCAGATCTCTCTCGTCACCACCATTAGAATTTTCCTCCATCTTCTGACTAATTCGAGCGTAATCTGAGAAATCAGACCCTTCCATTGGGTTTGGAGTACTCCAAAACCTAGAAATCAACGCTTGGATCGTCAAAATTCGCATCCAAATCCTCGATCAGAAGATAAAATTAATCTGCACCGTCGAATTTAATTTAATAATTTTTAACCAAACCTTCACCTATATGAACAATGTTCCCCTCGCTACAACATTCATGCTGCTACAGTACCATCTTTTCTTTTTCTTCATCTTGACTCTTGTAACGCTACCGATCTTCACGTTTGTACGATGTCTATCTTGTAAACTTGCTCATGGATTCATCATCATGGCTCTGATACCACTTATTGAGAAATTTTGTCCCCCTGCGTACTACAATCTTCATAACTCGGAAGCTAACCCACAATCAATAAGATAAAAGTACACACAATTAAAAAGAAGAATAACGAAATTTACGTGGTTTGATCGACAAACTTCGATCTACATCTACGGGGCAATAATACGAGAAATACACTATGTATCAGGAAGAACTATAAGAGAAACCACTCAACTTTCATCTCTCAATCTCTCAACTTCGCATACATAATCAACTTTCATATTCTCTCTAAAACTCATTCCTTACAATCTTTTGAACGGACAAAGACTGTGAAACCCTCTCCCAATGTTGTAATATTTTGCATGGATAAGGACCATAAAACCATCGCCTCTTGCATAATATTCTTGAATCAGGCTATGCCCTCTGCTAACCCTAAATTATAAGAATATTAGCTTTCTCCCTACTCATTGGTTTTTCCTCCAATAATAGAAGAATTTATATATGAAAACCAAAATCATATCTCTAGCCTAACTTCTTAATTATAATAGGATTCAAACTCCTAATCATGATGAGACCCAATTTTCTAATCATGATAGATCTCTGATTCTATCTAATTCTCATGAAGTTATATATATAATCAAAGACACAATTCTAATAATAATGTCTTTACCTCAAATCTCTGAGTTGACTACATAGATCGTTTTTCTCCTTTTACCATTGTTAACACGCATCTTGTGTAATATCTACTGCCATATCCTTTTCAACTGCCTTCGTCCCTGTTTGTTCAAGTAAATCCTTAGCCCTGACTCTTTCACGGCAATCTACCTTAAGCAGATTTCTCCTTCCTTCAATTTAAGGTATCTCTAACTACCTGTGAAGTTAGCTCATCAGACCATTTAGCACAACATTGTCACCCTAGCTCCATCTCAATCTCAAATTTTCTCAATTCAGCTACACTCATTTTCAGGACCTAATGCTTCTTCATTATCCCTTCATTGCTCAACATGCAAACAAAGTCTTTAAACTTCATAATTTATTTGTACTAATACTTGTTTGCATATCTAAACAATCTAGATTGAAATGAAATAGACATTCCAAGGGACAATCATAATGGCAGCAACCAAATAAATCCAGCACCCAAACAAACAGAACCAATAAACCAAATTTCAGCAAACTGAAAAACAAAACATCATCTTACTTGTCAAGAATGAACAATATGGTATCCGCCGGGTCCTTAAACTTCAATGCCAACTTCTTCAAGAACCCGTTCTTGTCGTCTCCTCTATATGTAACCGCCGCCGCCTTCTTCTTCAAGCTCCGAATATCCGGGCTCCCGACCTCTTTAAACTCCCTTCGCTCTCTAATATCAAGCAACTGAGCACCAACATCATCCGCCAACTTCGAATAAGCAATCTTAGCACTCTCCACTCCCCAGTTCCTAGGCTTCTGCAACACTCTCGAAAGGATCAAGGGAATAGCCAAGACCGCAGCTCCTCCGCCGATAACCAAAGGGTTTTCTGTGCCAAAACTAACAATCCCATCAAGAATCTTCCCGATGTCGAAATCGGAGGAGCCCGCGATTTCCGGAGGGTTGGCTATTGACTGGTTGAGGGCTTCCTCGTAAGTCAGGGCCTTGGCCAGGCCATTGGTAGAGAGAACAGAGGAGAATGCTGCTAACTTTGAAGTGATGCCTCTTGGGATTTTGAAAGGGAAGAGCTTTCTGACCTCTGTTCTTCTCTCAGTGGGAGAATTTGGCTTGTGGAGTGAGATTGGGGTTAGTCCTGCTGCATTGAGGACTTCCATCGCATAATGGGATTAGGATTTTGAATTATGGGATATGGGTTTTCGAAGGAATTGATGATCAAAGTGGAGTTTTTTTTTTAATTGGAATTTTTTGTATTTGATTTTGTACTCCTGAAGAAAACCTTAGCTTTTCTCTCGAGTTCGGTTGGTCCAGAATGTTTCAGAGTTCCCGGGTTGGGAATGGGCATGCTGACGTGGAAAGAAGGATAGGAAGATCTCTAATGGCTGAGGGACACGTAGGATATAAGGATCAGATGCTTGGAGGAATATTTTTTGGGTTAATTTCACAAGATCCCCCCCTGACATTTTGAGGGTTTTACATAACCCCTGAACTTTGGAGTTAGGATGGGGTGACCGGCAAATTTTATTGCAATTTTACACCCACTTTTCCTATAATTTTTAACAAATTTATTTACTATTTAGTGTTTTCTAATGTATTTTCAGGAAATAAACAGAGTTTATAGGATTTATTTAAACGCTCCAAAATTTTCATTGGTAGCAAGTTGAATAAGAGACCTCAGCTCCATATACAATATGAACCAAAACTTCAGCTGCCTCCGATTTTTGATATAGAAACACTCAGTAGCTTGCTTTGTGAACATAAGCTTTAAATAGGGGTATATCCCCTTATCTAGATTTACAAGATAAAAAACCATATGCATCCCTTGTAACCTCAGTAAAAACCCATATGCATCCATTGTAACTTTCTCAATGATATCATCAAACCTTAAGCATCACATAACTATGCACGTATTTGGTACAGTATGCGTAGAATAACTCCATGATATCTTTTGGTTGTCCATAACACATTACATCACTAAGTACTAGATTTTAATCTGTCAAGCTTGAATAACATTGTTACTCTCTCGTCCTCAATCCCTATCCATTGAGATAAGCACACTCATTTACATGATATCCATTGCATTGTTTTACTACGTAGTGCGGACCCTGCATGTGGACTATTATCTGATATTCTCAAAATAGGAATATATTGTAGTAGGGTTAGATTTGTATTAATTCACATATTTTAGGGTATAAAGGTTAGATTTGTATGATGTATAAACTTAGGGTACTGAATGACGAGGAAATCAGCATTATTAGGGTATTAGGGTTGTTAGTGTCGGGTGTAGACATAAACCTCCGTAGACGAGCAGGCGAGGTCGACGGCAAGCGTGGACGAGTCAAGCGAGCTCGAGAACCCCACGCAGGCGAGGTTGTGGCGTCTGGCGAGCTCGACGCATAGCAGGCGAGCTCCTCGAGTGCAGGCGAGCTCTTCACAGGTTGTCGACAGCCTGTCGACAACTCAACTAGGGTTTTCCTATAAAAGGGAAACCCAGATCTCGTGGGGGTTGGTGTGTCGGCTTCTTCTCTCTCTTCTCACGTGCTCTCTCCCTCTGGCGGTGACTCTTTCTCTCCTCTCTCGCGATCTCTCTTCTTTCTCCTTCAGCTCACGAGATTTTGAGGAAGGGAATTAAAGAATAAGGGAATTTATTGAGGGGAATTTATTAAAGAGGGGGAATCAATACTGTAGCTACATTATTGATTTGTATTTATTGAGAGATCTTAAGTTTGAGATCTGCTCTTGCATTATAATTTCTTGTTGTTTAATAATAAATTAATTGTGTTGCTCCTGAGAACGTAGGCAAGTTTGTCGAACCTCGTAAACCTTGATGTACTTTTCTCTATACTAGGTTTTTGCTGTTCTAGGGGTTTAGCGTAGTCCCAAATTTTCCCTAACAACTGGTATCAAAGCTTAAAACGATCTAGAGGAAGTCGGATTCAAGTGAGAGCGATGGCCGCAAATAAAGAAAAAGTGAGATTAGAGAAGTTTGATGGAACAGATTTCAGATTCTGGAGAATGCAGATAGAGGATTATCTGTATCAGAAAAATCTATATCAACCCCTCTCGAGGAAGAAGCCGGATTCTATGAAGGAAGATGAGTGGAACCTTCTAAGCAGAAAAGCCTTCGGAGTTATCAGATTGACGTTAGCTTGTAATGTTACATTCAATATTGCAAAGGAGAATGTAAAACCCCAAAATCTTTTTATAATAAAATATGTGAATTAATAGTAATAAATATTTCTTTTGTGATAAATAATCATATATATATATGATGTACATGTTTATCAGTGTTTGGGAACTCACTAAGTAATTATATGTGAGAGGAATCGAGTTATATGATCAGCTTATGAATTTCCTCCCAGCAGGCATCTTTGGGCTGCGCGGTCGACCACGTCGGTTGACCGCACAGCGATCAGAGAGTTTTCTCAGGTTCGGGTTCAAACGGG
>BQKN01066301.1:30136-45741 GCA_022839385.1 Asparagus kiusianus | reverse complement strand
TATTATCTTTTACTTGCTTTTGTACATACACCTGTTTTTGACTCTACTAGATAGATGTTAATTGTGATGGTGAAACATGTTTTTGCACGGTGTGGTGCATGGCAGGTTTGACATTCTTGGTTTCACCTTGGACTGCAGCCTTGTGTGAGCCCAAAGGCGTCACAGAGAAGACCATGACTAGTCTTATGACAGCACTCTCAAATATGTATCAGAAGCCATTAGTCGTGAACAAAGGTCATCTGATGAGGCGGTTATTCAATCTGAGAATGACGGAAGGGGCGTCAGTTGTGCAACACCTCAATGAACTCAACACGGTCATAACCCAATTGAGTTTAGTTGAAATTAAGTTTGATGAGGAAGTTCGAGCGTTGATCATTTTGTCTTCCCTACCAAAAAACTAAAACGCTACAGTCACAGCTGTGAGTAGCTCGTCGGGAAACAACTAGTTGAAGTTCGATAACGTTCGTGATCTGGTTCTCAGTGAGGAGATCCGATGGAGATAATCGGGTGAAGTTACAACCTCTTCAATATTGCATACAGAGTCAAGAGGTAAAAATTCAACCAGAGGAAACGGACGAGGCAAATCAAACTTTAGAGGTAGATCAAAGGACAGGAGGTCCGAATCCAGGAATCCATGCAACAGCTCAAAGGCTGTCGAGTGTTGGAATTATGGGAAAACAGGGGACTACAAGAATCAGTGCAAGAGTGCACAGAAGGAGAATGAGGCGAGGGTAGAGGTGAATGTCACTTTAACCTCAGGAGGAGACGACGCATTGATATGCTTTTTAGAGAGCAATGAGGAATATTGGATGTTAGATTCAGGAGCGTCGTTCCATACTACTTCTCAGAAAGAATTCTTTGAGAAGTATGTCTTCGAAAATCTTGGATATGTATACCTTGGTGATAATCAACCGTATGCTATTGTGGGCAAAGGTGTAGTGAAAATTAAGTTGAACGGGCTAGTATGGGAGCTGAAGGAAGTCAACATTTATAGATGCACAAGGTCATGCACAAGACAGATGACTTAAAGAGCAAGTCAACATTTGTAGATGCAGATGTTGTCCCGAGTAACCTCTCGGAAAAACCTAATGCAGAAGGTCCTCAGTCAGAAGAGCCTGTTGGACAGAACGGTGCACAGGAGCCTGACACACCAGCTCTGATATTGAGAAGATCTTCTCAGCCTCCTGTACCCAGCAGGAAATATATAAACTATCTGTTGTTTATATAGAGGGGAGCTTGAAAGCTATGATGAGGCTTATCAGAGTGGAGATGTGAGCAAGTGGAAGCTTACCATGGAAGAAGAGATAAATTGTCTCATCTCAAACCCCAACATGGGAACTAGCTGAGTTGCCTACGGGTAAGAAGACACTCTATAACAAATAGGTGTACTGGGTGAAAGAGGAGCAGGATGGATCCAGAAGATATAAAACTTCGCTAGTTGTCAAAGGATTCCACTAGAATAAAGAAACTGATTACACCGATATTTTTGCTCCCATGGTGAAGCTCAATACTATCAGGACAGTGATGAGTATTGTAGCAATTGAAGAATTTCATCTTGAGCAGTTGGACGTGAAGGCAGTGCTTCTTCACGAAGATCTAAAAGAGGAGATATACATGCACTAGCTAGAATGTTTCTCAGAAGAAAAGAATAACCTGGTGTGCTGACTCAAGAAGAGCTTGTATGGCCTGAACAATCCCCAAGACAGTGGTACAGGAAGTTTGACGGCTTCATGCATATGGAAGGTTTCTAGAAGTGCAACACTGACCACTATTGCTACTTCAAAAGATATCAGTCTAGTTATATCATCTTACTGCTATATATTGATGATATGTTAGTTGCAGGTGCAGATATGGAGGATATCAAGAGTTTAAAGAAGCAATTGTCAAAGGAATTTGACATGAAGGATTTGGGTCCAGTAAAGAAGATCATTAGAATGTAAATCACGAGAGATAAGAAGAGATGTCTCTTACAGTTATCTCAGTTCTTATTACTTGACATTAAGGAACCCCTACTGAGTGATTTGTACTCTCACTCCCACTTTTTATCTTGGTCAAACCTTCCTACAGTTAGGTCCACAACCAAAATCTCCTCTCAATTCTTTCTATGAACGAGAGGTCTATTTTCGACTCGAGCGATCAAACCTTCCTACAGTTAGCGTCGTCTCAAACCTCCCACTTGGTCAAACCTTCCTACAGTTAGGGCCAAAATCGTAATTCATTCTTGATAAATGAGAAACCCACCTTTAGTTTGGTAATCAAACCTTTCGACAGTCAGGATTATCCAAATCTTTTCGATTCTCGGAGTGGAGATCCCACTCTTATTTTTACCTTCCCGGATTCTTGAAGTGAAGATCATACTTTAAGTTTTCCTTGCAACTGGAGAGAGAATATAAAATTCTTCCTCTCCAGCATCGGGTTCATCTTTGTCCCAAGAAAAGACACCGCTTTTTCAACTCCCAAAATATGTGCTTCACGAGCGCGGGGAATTCTATCCTGAAGCCTAAGTATGGATAAGTCAACGCCTAACACGCGTTGCTTGTTCAGTCTTTCACCGAGTGAAGAAGACACCAGAATTTAAGTCTGAGGAATTTTGTCCTGAAGCCTAAGTAGGGATAAGTTGGGGTCTAACACACATTGCCGATTAGTCTTTGACCATAAAAAAAGGGACAAAAAACATACATATTCGACATTGTGATAGGTTATTATTAATAACACCAAAATCCGTGCCTTACACGTCAGAAAATTTTATCCCGAATCCTAAGAAGAGATAAGTCACACCTAACACGTGTTGTTGGTTTAGTCTTTCACCGAGTGAAGTAGATACCAGAATCCAAGTCTGGAGAATTTTATCCCGAAGCCTAAGTAGGGATAAGTCAGCGCCTAACACGCGTTGCCGGTTAGTCTTTGACCGTAATAAAAGGATAAAAAACCCACATATTCGATATTATGGCAGGTTGTTATTAATAACATCATAATCCATGCCTTACACATGCGAGGAATTTTATCCCGAATCTTAAGAAGGAATAAGTCAACACCTAACACTTGTTGTCGGTTTAGTCTTTCACCGAGTGAAAAAGACACCGGAATCCAAGTCTAGGGACTTTTATCCCGAATCCTAAGAAGGGACAAGTCAGTGCCTAACACGCATTTTCGGGTAGTCTATTCCCATAAGAAAAATAAAGTCTACGTATTCAATCTCGTAGCAGTAAAAGAGTTAACTCTTTTAGCATAACGTTACATGCAGAATGGACTTAAACAATCTGCATGCTAGCCCGACTCAAATGGTAGTCGGTAAGGGCTCATCAAACCCGTTGATGGCTGAGGATTAGCCAAAAATCCTATAAAGGCAAGAGTTATTGACGCACCAGCTTCATTAATTAGTCTCGTGACTTGAGAATTCAACAACTTTAGGATAAGATCCATACCTGCAGATGAAATAACTTAATAGTTGGTCCTGCAGCCCGACATTTGGGACCACCACACTCCAATACCTTAAGAGCTTAAACTGTGTAGACTCCAGCAAATGTTCGAGTATAAACTGTATTAACATCAGTCAACGCATTATAGTAAATGTTAATGCCGGTCAACACATCGATAATTTTGCCAAAATAAGGCTAAGGAAAAATTCTAGGCTAAAGGACGATTCTAGGGAGTTCAATTACATTCAGATACCAACTCCCGACAAAGACGATCAGTTCAATGTCAACTCAATAACAAGAGCTAAGTTCAGAATTTTTACACACCAACTCTAGTTTAAGATTTTGACAACGGTCAGACGGTAAACGTAGCACTGGAAGAACTTTATCTATTCGAAAAAATACTGAGTAGATTGAAGATTGAAAAAATCAAGATCTGAAGCCATTCACAGGTCCTTCTACGCGATCTCCTTGATAAAATACTAAAGAGGTTGAAGACAATGTCTATCTTATCAAAAGCATTCCAGACTCCTCTATAAAAAAATAAGTCTAAAAAACTTTGGAGGGGGTATCTGTAGGTATCTAAAAATACCTATAGGTGTCCGTACATAGCTTGAGACAAAGAGAAGAGAATGAATGTCATCATTTGAGTCAAATGGGATCATCCAAAGCCATAAAGAAGCTAACTAGCGCACGAAGCACGTTAGCAAAGCGTATAAATCGACTAGACGATAAGATACGCAAAATGATGAAAAATACAAGTCTGGAAGGCCAAAAAAGACTAAGTCTCGAGCTGTCCCGTGGCCACGCGGGACACCATTTGGTGTCCCACACCCACGAGGGACACCAGTTGGTGTCCCGCGCCTGCGTAGGACACCAGGATCTGCCCCGCACCCAACTACCCGAAAACGCATATTTTGATGGTTTCTTCGGGATTTCTTCATTCCTAAGCTTCCCAACTGACCTGATATCATATCCAAGAGTGGTTAGGCTGTTGTCAACTAAAGATATGACCAAATCATTCATTCTTATTCAAATACCCTGCATCCGAAGCCCTATAAATACAAGCCAAGAGCCTTCTTCTTTTGGGGGGCGAATTTTAATCAAAGAAGGTGAGGTGCTGCTGGTTTTGTGAGTGTATTCTACAAAATTTTAGAGAGAGCTAACAGATCTTGGCGAATCCCAACATAAAGAAGGAGCAATTCGAAGGATCTGAAGCTCCATCCACACTTTCCTTAAGATCAGGCTTGGACTTGATCTCAAGAAGAGTCATAATCTCGCTTGGTCGATATTACCACTTCTGTTCTTATTTTCTTTCTGAAACAACGAACTTCTAACCTTTCGATCAACAGGATCCAATCTGCGGCGGTCCACGGATAAACCCCGACACAGGCAAAGATCTCATGCAAACATAAACTAATAAATATGATCTGTGTGTTGTTTGACAAAGTTGCAATCTTTATTTTTTTCATTGTGTAAAGAGATCTATAAAAAGATCTTTTCTATTTTATTAAACTTGTAATCAGTAAACGATTGTAACAGGTCCAATGACAATGAAAAAAGAAACTTTTGAACCAAACAAATGTTGCTTCCAAGCGCTGCTAAAAGCTGTTTCCAAACTGCCAACGCAGCTTCCAAACCGCTGCAAACACAGCTTCCAGACACAGCTTTCGAGCTTCTAAGTGCTACGTTTGAACGCAGAATTCATACCAGAACGTGGATTTTACATTTGACTCGTTCAAATATGAACTGAACGGTTTCAAAATCATTTTTCATGATTTATATGAACTGAACGGTTTCAAAACCATTTTTCACGATTCGATGGGATCACTCCCCCACTTAGAAGCGAATTAAGGGGATAGTTACACCCCTTAATCCCCCTGTAAATCTCAATAAACTTAACAGAGTTAAAGGCTGGCTTTTTGGGATCAGGAGAGATCTCTTGGGGTAGATCGTATCTTAGAAAACTTTGGATCTTTGAGTATTTTCGGATCTAGAGATCAGCAAAGAGCTTGGAGTGTTCTTCAGCAACCGAGATCAAGAAGCTTTGATACTTGGCTTATTAACCGAATTTCGGTTCAAATCAACTCTGTTACGGAGTTTAAACTCGCACGGAGTTCTTAAACTCGTTTAGAATTATTTTTAAACTTGCCACGCAAGTTTTATCAACTTCAATCCAGTAAGGTGAAATGTCCGATCGTCAACGAGAAGCAAACTTGATACGGACATCGAGGAAGCATTTCATCGCTACCGTGAAGAACTCAGAATTAAACAAAGGAGAGGATTTATATTGATCTTCTTCTCCTTTGTAATAAGAAATTCAAATTGTAATCAGTTAGAGATTGAGAGAGTTGTAAATATTCTTTTTCTAAGCAGTTAGTGGGAATAAATCAAGTTCAATTCTTTCAATCGTCTTCTTTAATTTTCCCACTAAACATCCACCTCCACCCTAGCCAACTTCTCCCTGGCCAATGCCTCCTCTGAGTTGATGGTGGACATATGCATGTGAGTAGGGGTGTTAAACCATATCCGTATCTGAGAAAATATCTGTAACCGTATACGTTAGGATACGGATATGGTTATCCAAATCTATAACCAATAGGATATGGTTACAGATATGGCTTTATAGTAAAATATCATATCCGTATCCGAAATATCTTAATACATATTAGTCATACTCTTACTATAGTTTCGATTCTTAGATTATGGATTTGTAATTAATTTTGATGATCAAGATGTCTAATCTTAACTTTTCATTACAATGAACATATTAACGAACTCTTTTGTATCACTTAAACTATGTTTTTCTCAATACTATCTAGTTTTCTCATATCCATTTTGTATCTGCATGCATATCTACTTATATATCTGTATGTATATCCGTAACCGTATCCGATTTTAGCGGATATAGTTATGAATTTTCCTTACCGAGGTATATCTGTATCCATATATGTATCCGAGATGGATAAGCGGATATGGGTATGGTAAGCATCATATCCGAGCTGTATCTGGACCGAATGCACCCCTACATGTGAGAGAGTCGGGAAAACAACTCCTCTTCAAGCAAGGCAATGCGCAGCAAATAGCCCTTAAGGACCAAGTGCAGGCCGAGGCTCGACATCTCTTGTAGGAACAACTCATCTGTGGGAAGGGCGAACTATTATAGCGCCTGGATTTGAGCCATCACCAACCTCAATACCGAGCACCCTTTGTCGAGAGGCGCCTCAGAGATGAACTTGTCGCCCTCAAAGATGACTCGCCACAAGCCTACTCGACTAATTATCTAGCCGACATCTCACGAGGGCCGACTCGAAAGTGTGACGCCCCTGGGTTCACACAAGGCTGCAGTCCGAGGTGAAACCAAGAATGTCAAACCTGCCATGCACCACACCGTGCAATAACATGTTTCACCATCATAATTATTATCTCTCTAGTGGAATCAACAACAGGTGTAGGTACAAAGCAAGTAAAAGGTGAATCGACCAATACTGAATAAAATGATAGAACATAACATGTCTTATCAACGAAATAAACTGAAGTACATAGTCAAAGCCTGAACTGAATAAACTAGAGTTTCCTTAACAAATCTCAAAATACAATAAGTCTGAGCAAAGGAGTTAAGGCACACACAGCCTTTACAACTTCTAGAATAAATTCTCAAATGTCTAACATCACTACAGTGGAGCCCAAGGAAAAATAATACACAGCTAAAATATAAAGCTGGACACTAAAGTGATCCGCTATCAACCTGCGATACTCCGTGCTCCTGGCTCGTGACCTGAAAGGGGGAGGGACAACGAGCGTCAAAGCGCTAGCGAGTAACATCACAACCAAACCCCAAGGAAAAAAAAGGGCTCGTTGTATATGAAAATACAGTTAATGTATAACAGTATAAAATCATCATTTTAATAGCAAATGGGTTTTGGTACTTAGGAAATTACAACACGAGCATAGGTACGTCGAGCGAAATAATCCAAACAAGGAAACCCTCATGTATATACCTTGTATCTCAAATTGTAAATCCCTAAGTACTAAACCCGAGATCTAATACAATAAACAATGAAGGAAACGAATACAAACCCATTTCTACTGATAAGTGAAATCATGACGAGGCTACCGCAAGTGTCATGTCAAAACACCTGAATGATATGTCCGAAAACGATTAAGTGTCCAGAACATAGACTAAATATAGCCGTTGTCCAACGTGTGGACCGGATGTGACCGTTGTCCGACACTTGGACCAAATGTGACCGTTGCCAAACGCTTGGACCGGATGTGACCGTCGTCCAACGCTTGGACCGGGGTGACAATGCATATCCAACACGGGAATTAAATAACAATACATGTCCAACACGAGGACTAAGCAGAGTGAACGTCCAACATAAGGACTTAATAGCAACGTATGTCCCGCTCGAGGACTGTGAAATTGTGTAACGGCCGCTGTAATATATATATAATAGTCTACTTATATTAATCCATACTCATATCAGTGTGCAAGTCCCCACTTTATACCCTCAGGTCATCTATCATACATGGATATATGGTGGGACTATTTACCATGGTCAGATAAACCAAACAAAACTCCGAATAGGAGTAAAAACAGTCCAATACAGCAAACCTGGAAATCTGCAACAGAGTATCGTCGGTCGACCGATACGGTCGACCGAACTCCGATACAAACCTTGACGGTCGCCCGTCAGACGCATCGGTCGACCGAAATATCATCGCGGTCGACCGATATAGTGTCGCGGTCGACCGAAATGTTTCTGCGGTCAACCGAAACGCCAACCCGAGCTCAGCGGTCGACCGTGTCGGTCGACCGCCGAGCGGACAGAACCCAGACTTGGGTTTTCTGTCAGCTGAACCTGGAAATTCTAAAATTTTGGCATCCTACGATAACATTTACTCAAATGATTTAAACATCATACTGAAGAATAGCAACCCAAATCAAAGTTTAAATCTACCTTTTTAACATTCAGAATTTATGATAAACAACCCAAAACGTCTTAATGGCAGTAAAACTAGATTAAACTCTTATTTAAGAAATCCCAGATCTAGATCTTCGTTAGACAAAACGTTGGTGGATTTTTATGAACTGAAAACTTGATTCTTGCAATCCCTATTGTAAAGAACTCATTTTATACGAAAATACTTCTTGGCTCATTAAAATCTCATGAAAACTCCCAATAAAACAGTAAAGAAAAGGGGTGGGGGAAATGGGCGAGATGATACTCGCCTTGGATGCTGGGGAGAACCCTAAATCCCGCTGAAGAAGAAAGATCCCAAGAGCTGCTCCCAGATTCCCAAAATCCAGCGCCAAAAACCCAGCTAGGGTTTCAGGAAGAAGAAGAAGAAGAAGAAAAAGGAGGAGGCTAGGGTTTTGGGTCTGGGGTTCCCAGGATCTCAGTTGGGTTGAGTTGGTATAAATACCAACTCCCCAACCCGACCCGAAACCCAATAGCCCAAAGAAAACAGAACCCGACTCCAAAACCTGAAACAACCCTCTCATCGCTGATCGGTCGACCGCGCCGGTCGACCGCGTCGGTCGACCGATCAGCACTAAAATGCCTACTGATGGCATTTTTCCTGCTGATCGCCAACTCACTGATTTCTCTCAATCGCAAATACTTGCTGGGTTCCCAAACACTGATAAAACTATTTATCAGATATACACATGCATATTATTTATGATTATTCATCATAGGGGGATTATTTACTTATCAATAATTCACATATATATATATATATATATATATATATATATATATATATATATATATTATAGAAATTTCTTTCGGGGTTTTACAGAAAGGCGGTAACTCTCGACATCGCTCCATGCAAGACAAAAGGCAACCGCAATCTCAAGCCCCCCGCTGGCACATCGGACCACGCTGGCTCTGCATGCCGCTTGTCCCATCTTATTAAATGCCGAAAAGATCATGTCACTCTGCGATTGACACTTATAAAGTCGAAGCTGACTCAGCCACCAGCTTGGACTCAGCTAAAGAGACAAAAATACCCCTCCTTCGTTGACATGAAAGGAGAAACGATTCCTAACAAAGGTAAGCAATTTTCTCAGCATTTTTTTGTATTCCATTGCACTTAAGAACTGCTACATTTCGTCACTTTCCTATTCAAGACTTAATCGTCGGAGGGACAACGGGGGAACCAGACCCCCCCTATTACGAGTTGTTATACGTGCAGGGAAGAATAGCTCAATTCCAAACTAGATATTCGGAGAAGTTACTGACCCCTGATCAACCTCATTCCGACTAATTCATCTGTTGATTATTTCACATCAACAAAAGATTCGATATGATTTCAATCAAAATAGTACGATTTTAAAAACCATAGTAAAAGATAAAAATACACAGATATAATATAGGGGAAGAGTGTTAATTTATTAGCACTTATCCTCTCTCAAATAGGGAAGAATGCTAAGTGCTAATAAATATCTTAGGGGCTTAAGTGGAACTAAAGGTATATACGAGGGGTTTGTATATAAGTTATCTTAACCTACGTTCATTATAAATGTAGTAATTTCAAAAAATTTTGGGGTTTGTATATAATTTATCTTAACCTAAGTTTATTATAAATATAGTAATTTCAAATTTTAGAAAATTTTTGGACATTGACTAGATTTAAAATAACTTTAAGAATATTAACTATTATCTCAGTAAATATTGACCGTTACTATAAAAGTCGCACATAAAACCTAATTTTGTACATATAATTTTTTCAATATAATTTTTGCGCATATAAAATATAGCATTCTTTTGCATAAGCACCCGATTAAATTCGGCAGATGCGTTGCATGGCCTCCTACTCACTACTAATCAATCAAAATCTTTTATCCCGGTCCAAGTCAAATCCAATTATAAATATAGTAATTTCAAATTTTAGAAAATTTTTGGGCATTGACTAGATTTAAAATAACTTTAAGAATATTAACTATTATCTCAATAAATATTGATCGTTATTTAGTAGTGAGTAGGGGGCCAAGCAGCGCATCTGCCGAATGGGTGATTTATGTCAAATGGGTGATTTTGGTTGGGTCTTGGTTAGGTCATAAATGGATGGGCACATTTATGACTACTTGACCATTTATGACTCATTTAGCATTTGCTAAATGGATCACTTCTCAACCACTCATTTACTAAATGGGTGGTTCATGGGTGACCCAATAACCCATTTAGTTATGATTATGATGCTTCTATATATATGTAAGTTTCAGGGATCTACTTGCAAACTTTCAGGAGGGTTTTACAAACTTTCAGGGGGTTTCTGCAAACTTTCAGTGGTTTTTTGTAAACTTTTAGGGGGTTTTCTACAAACTTTCAGGTGTTTTCTGCAAACTTTCAGGGGGTTTTCTGCAAAATTTTAGGGGGTTTTCTACAAACTTTTAGGGGTTTTCTGCAAACTTTCAGAGGGTTTTTTATAAACTTTTAGGGGATTTTTTACAAACTTTTAGGGGGTTTTTTGTAAACTTTTAGGGGGTTTTCTATAAACTTTCAGGGGTTTTTCTACAAACTTTCAGGTGGTTTTCTACAAACTTTTAGGGTTTTTTTGTAAACTTTCAGGGGGTGTTCTGTAAACTTGTAGTGGGCTTTTTGCAAACTTTCAGAGGGTTTTCTGTAAACTTTTAGGGTTTTTTTGCACTTTTAGGGGGTTTTTGTAAACTTTTAGGGGGTTTTCTATAAACATTTCTTTCTCAATTGAATCGACTACTTGGGAGAATCTCTTTTGTGCGTCAATATCTCAACTCACTGATTGCAAATAACACTGGTTCTAATTACTCAAACTAGATTAAAGCATAAACATATAACTTTTCCCCTAACTTTCTTCCAAATTCTCGTGCATTCTCCGATATCCACACGTAGCAAAATTACCTAACCTTAACATTAAATTAAGAATATGAGACGGGTTCCTCCAAAAGGAAAGTCATGTAGGTATCAAAGACCAACTATATATGCAACAGTTAAATCTTGACGAGGTACTAAAAAGATCCCACACACGCATATATCTCCTGCCGACGAAGAATTGTGAGAACCTACTTTTTATATTTATATATCTTTGAGGGTGTTTTTTATAATTTTTAAAAGTTTGAGGGTGTTATTTGAAAATTCGATATTTATAGGGGACTACCGAAATTTTTTAGATTTCATGTGTCATTTGCATGTTTAGAAAATTCTAAGATTGTTTTGTAGTTTTGAACTCTTGAGGGTGCTTTTTGCAATTTTTAAAATTTGATGGTGCTTTTTGTAAATTATAAATTTACAAGGGATGCTAGTAATTTTTGAATTTCATGTGTCATTTGTAGATTTTGAAATTTCAGGATGGTTTTATAATTCTAAACTATGGAGGGTGTTTTTCTAAAAATTTAAAACTTTGAGGGTGTTAATTGCAAATTTTAAATTTATAGGGGACTATTAAAAATTTTTAGATTTCATGTGTCATTTGCAAGTTTAGAAAACTCTAAGATTGTTTGGTAATTTTGAAATCTTTAAGATTGTTTGGTAATTTTGAAATCTTGAGGGTGTTTTTTTTATTTTCTACAACTTTTAAGCGTATTTTTTGCAAATTATAGAATTTTAGGGGTAGTTGGTAATTTTTGAATTTCATGTGTCACTGTGAGGTTAGAAAATTTTGATAGTTTTTCTATAATTTTTAACTCTTGAGGGCGTTTTTATAATATTTTAAACTTTGAGGGTGTTTTTTTACAAATCTCAAATTTTTAAGGGGTTGTTAGTCATTGTAAGTGTTTTCTGTAATTTTTAACTTTTAAAAATAAGTTATGTAATTGTTGAAGCATTGAGGGTGCTTTTAAAATAATATCCATCTAAATGGGCAAATGAGTTGGTAATAACCCGTCCATTAAGAACCCATTTATCTTTAATAGAAACTATACCCACCCATTTATGATCCATTTAACTAAATGAGTGGGTTTGGATGGTTTATTTGGTGGGTGTGTATGGGTGAACAATTGGTTTTGGGTCCATTTTGTCATCTTCTATCCCGGTCCAAGTCAAATCCAATTAAACCCCAGTCCACTTCCCTAGCACCACATAAGCCCAACAATACATGCAAGTAGCCACGTGTCACATGCGCTCCACGTCTCCCCCCGCTCCTGAGCTCTACGTGCCATCACCTCTCTCGCCCTCTCCCTCTCATCCGAACCAAACCGTAAGCCTCACCCTCCACTAACCACAACTACCATGGCCAAGCTCGCCACGGCCCGAGACTGCCGCGTATACGGCCCACGGCCCATCCGTCACCGCTGGGAGTACATCAACGCCGGCATCTACGTATTCGCCACCGCCCTCCTCGTCGCCGGTTTCTCCTCCCAGCTCTCCGCCGCTCCCCTCGCCAACATGACGGGCCTCGTCGTAGTCCTCATCGGTATTTCGCTCGTCGCGGTTGTGAATGGCCATGATCTCATCGCGCATATGGCGGGAATTGATTATTGTGTTACTCTTATTGAGTTTGATCCGCAGTTGGCGCTTGTTGAGTTTGGAGTTCCGTTGGTTGTGATCGTTGGATGTGTGCTGGGGTTCACGGGGGTTTTGCTCGTGTTGGTCCAGGTGAGCAGGGTTTAATTTGTTTTTTAAGTGCAGAATTTTCTGAAATTTTTAATTTGGGATGTTTTTTTTTTTTTTTTTTGAGGGGAAGAAATTGAGGAATATCAGGAAGTGGATTAGAAATGAAAATGCAAGGCTAACTAGATGAGCTGTAAATCATAAAGGGAAATTAATTTGTGTTAGTTTAAGATTTTAGAATTAAAATAATTATATTTAGCAAAACAGACAACTTAAATCAGTAACCTTTGAGTTTATCTTCAGAAAAAAGAACAAAACTTCCGCGTTACTCGCTTGTAGATCAGCAAAGTATGCTTTAAGAATTGAAGCAGTAAATTTATTTGGGCGTAAATTATTTTCTTAAAATGAAATAAATGTTATGGCTAGAGCTATAGGAAGCATGTAATTCTTCTCAGTACGTAGTTTCTTATAATTACCATGATTTCATGGTGAACCAATAAGTTGCAGCCATAAAATTGAAACGTAGTTTAGAACTTCTTAATGTCTGAGTTTGCTCACGAAGAAGTGTACAATCACAGCCCTTTCCTCTTCCGAAAAATAACTAATGTCAATATTACAGTCAAAAGATAAAAATCATGAAAATTCTACCAATTTAAATAATATCAAGCTTCCTTGTAATCTATCAAACATCTAGCTAACTGGTAAAAATGATAGATTTTGTTTTCTGAAACTCAGATATAAAGATGATAAATTTGTCATTTTGATTTGATATGAACTTATATATAATCGTGGTGCATTGCAGATGGCGAGAGGGTATAGCTACAAGCTAGAGAAACATACCCTCAATTTGTTGATCGCAGCCCCAGCATTTTGGGTCTTAGGTTCAATCCAGAATCTGTGCCAAGTCTACGAGAGATCCAACGGCCATGTCCAGTTGCTGCAGAAGAGTGTTCAGATTCCTTTTCTGATGGCGAGTCTGCTGTTCTTGGTGGGAGGGTTTTTTAATCGACATCATGTCTACGGTTCTATGCTGCTGGTAAATTTTTGATAACTCTTCATATTTGAACAGGTTTCCCGATTTTGAACATATGAAATGCAGTAAAATTATCATATATTGAAAATTTTGGTTATGTTTTGTTTTCTCTCTCCATTTGAGAAATATAAAGGAGAGACAGTTTGAATCGCGGGTAAGAAGTGGTAAATGATTTTTATCATGAAATGACCCAAAAACGGGAAGAAAGAAGGCTTGCTTACGTAACCGTTCTTCTTGGATCGGTTATCTTTCTGATTATCCTGAACAATTGCTCTTCTCACAAGTTGGAGTAGCATCTGGAGTTGAGAGCATTCTCACTCATCAATAAACAAAAACACTCCTACACTCTATAATTGAGGAGTATCGGACCATAGAAACACGAGACTTCATTGATATACATGTCCTGCTTATAGCCATGTTTCGTCAGCTTATCCCCATTTCCTCTATGAATTAATACAGCGAAAACACCCATAGATTGCAAAGATAGAACGCAAGCTTTAGACTGTCCCTATGACAAGCACTCACTTCAATAATTACTCTACAAATAAAGCAGAATGCCTCTGTTTCCAAATTTCGTGCCTTCATGCTGCCCATATATCACTGCATTTCAAATATATTTTTCTGTCAAGAACTTTGCACGTTGACAATTATTTTTCCTACTGGTAACTTTACTTTCCTGATGATGTGATGTTTATTTTTCCGTAAAGAAATTGATAACGTTCATCAGTTTCTTTGCCTGATAATCATAAAATGGTAGAACAGCAGTGATAACCATAACAAGATAACATGCATTTGCACTTTAATGTACCAATCTACTGCACGTTAAGTAAATTAAGCATCTAATGCAAGGTCTTGGGTAAAGCTTTCTTAATATGCTCGCAGCAAATTTTCTTAATATGCTTGCAGGCAAAGAGTTGGATTTGGTTATGCATATTCGGGAGCTTGCTATTTTTCGTCGGCGGGCTTCTGCACGTAGGAAAAGTGTTCAAGATGCTGCAAATGGACGGAATGAGATTAGAGAAGCTCCGAGGCGGAGCATTAGAAAGACTTGTTAGAGAAAGAGAAGGAAAAGTTCCTCTAATCCTCAAAGAAAATAGAAGAAGGCGACGGTTGGGTGAAGAAGAGGATCCACAGGTTCAGCCTCCTCCTGTTCCTGCGTCTTCATATAAGGAAACCCCCTATAAAGATGTGCTCATCGGCGGCAGAAGCCTAGTCTGAAATGGCTTTATTTTCTTGTGATGAGATGGCATTAGTTGTACTCAGAGATATCAGACATTATTATGTGCAGTTGCAGAATATGGCTTTGCGTTTCCTTTTCCTGTCGTGTGCAGACGTGGATAGTTGCTCCTCTAGTCCTCTGTAGGATGAGTAAATAAGTAACATTTTGGAGAGGGTTTCATGAAGTAGCAACCTTTCGTGAAGTAGTGTTGTTAATTTGTAAGTATCATATATGTTGGGACAAACCCGGGGCCCAATAGAGCAGGGTCGCAGCAATAGTAGAGCAAAAGTAGAGATACAAATTGGACACACAGATTTACGTGGTTCGGCACTTGATTGCCTACGTCCACGGGCAAGGATAGAAGAATTTACTATGAGGAGAAAACTCTGGAGTTACAAACT
>BQKN01066301.1:0-25136 GCA_022839385.1 Asparagus kiusianus | reverse complement strand
TCTTGTGGTCTGATGGAGGCGTAAGCAACATGAAGAAGGCAAGATAGAAAGAATGGTGTGAAGATTGATTGATACTCAATCAAATCTTCAAGTGGGAGATTGTCAGGCGCCTAACAATACAAGAGCCGCCCACGTTTTTCTCCAACCAGCAACCATTGTTGAAAATTTGAGAAGAAAACAAAAGAACGGGCCCCACAGCTACAGTAAAATATTATTATTTTATTGTGCATAGTGTTTTTCTAAAAACTATAAATAGGGCTCCAAATCCTTAAGGAAATCTCATCCCAGAAACAACTTCTTATATAGAAGAGTGAGAGAGAAAAAATAGAGAGTTTCTCCAAGAAAGAGAGAGTTTGTAACTCCCGAGTTTTCTCCTCATAGTGAATTCTTCTATCCTTGCCCGTGGACGTAGGCAATCAAGTGCCGAACCACGTAAATCTGTGTGTCCAATTTTTATCTCTACTTCTGCTCTACTATTGCTGTGATCCTGCTCTATTGGGCCCCGGTTTTGTCCCAACATCAGTGATGGTGTTGTTGGCGATTTTAGAAGTTTAGGATCAGATTTTTGAACTGTAGGTACAGGTGAAAAAATATTGGTACAGACAATTAGTAATATTTATTGGTATCAGTAAATAACCGATGGGAACTGTGAGTATGTTTGAAATAAACAAAACTATTTCATATAACTACTGAGTTTCGACATGAGTTTCTTAATGAAAATTAGATAGGCTCAAGAAATCTTGCAGAACCCAAATACTTCGTGTAGCCACGATAGATACATGATATGGTGTTTAAATAATAAACAAACTTACATGAACAATTACGAACATTAAATTTTGAAGAGAGAATTCGCAACTTATCAATTATTAAACATACTGCATAACAAGCTCGAAAAATATCAAAGAAGTTGAGATTATTAATATATTTGACCAATGTTGAAACTTCTATTATAATATCTTATATTGTAAATTAGACAATTATTTTAAATGTCATGACTTTTTATATCCACCATCACATGATACTCTATATCATCAAAAAGTGATGTGTGATATCGGCAAAAACATGTTCAGATCATCTCGATTGATTATTAACACTTAACTTATCTGAAAAGATTAGCACTTAATTAGTGCTTTTTTCTGAACTTTTAAATAGCACTTCATTTTGAACAAAACTGACGAAATTATTGAAATTGCCAGTAGTGATAATCGGATAGCAATTTGGTACCAAATCAGTTACCACAACTTGAAGTCTTGGTAATAACATATGCTTTGGAATTTCACAGTGATTCTTGAAGAATGCTCAGCAAGTGTTTTTTTTTTTTTTTTTTGTGTGTGTGGGTAAAACTGCAACATATCAAAAATTATGATCCAGTAATGCATGTAACAAGTAACTATGACACTTTCAACATATATTCGGCGGATCAAGCATTCCCAACATACTAACATAATGATCACTGAATGGAAAAACTAACAAATTCAGAGACAATGATCTGATGGTAGAGATGAATATCTGCATTACATAAATGGAGACAATTAAGTGAGAATAAACAACAAACCTTTAGAGGATAGCCCAAGCAAATAACTGCCGAAACATGGATCTCTTCAGTGTTGGCCACCATGCAGCTGACTCTGTTCAAGAAAAAAAAGCGATAATTGCATTCTTAAAAAACGTTAAAGAGGAGAGAAGAGTAATTCCTTTTATAACTATATGCATACACCTACAGAGCCAAATACTAAAGCACACCTTGAACCCATGGATTTTCCTGCTAAAACAAGAGGATGCCCAGGATGCTTTGCTATGGCATTTCTTACAACATCCAAGTGATGATCAACTAATTTTTCAGCTTTAGGAGGAGCTTTACGTTTCCCACCAGAAATATCTGCCAATGAGTCAATTGGATTAACAAATAGTTTAAATTTCGCACTTTTCTATTAAAAAAAGAAAAAAAGAAGAGGTTGATTTCAAGATTATATTGTTTACTATTTCGTCTATTTGATTGATTAATTCGGTTGAATCAGATAAAAATATACATAATATTTTAAAGATCAAAACTTTACACTTAAGACAACCTCCATTAAATTTCAAAACTAATATAAATAAATACTACAAATTAAAATTTTTATTTTCGTTTCATTGTAAGAATATACAGTAAACATTATTCTCAAAAAACAAAGAATATACAGTAAACAAACACAAAGACTAGCTCAACCCACATGGGTAATCAAAGGTGTTTACTTCAACAGCACCCAGTGCTTCCTTGAGCATTTCCTTCCATCTGCAAAGACAACAGCTCGGCGATCAGCACATAATTGTTTTCATTAATGAGAATTTAACATAGGACGTCCAAAGAGAAAAAAAAGAAAATTCAATTTCCTATGAAAGCATTTCATCAAACAAGTAATGGGCGTACCAATCTCGGCACGCAATAATCAACCTCCGAATCTAACACATCTCTCATTTTTACATAAGTTACGGAAATTTTATGATAAATAATTATAAAATGGAAAAAAAACAAGAACCCATGAACCTGGTCATCCATTCTGAGGTGGACGGAGCCCCTGCGCCATGAGCGAACACAACGAGAGGCGCCGCCGACGATTCATTGTCGTTCTTCGGAGAGGCTTCGTCGCCGTCGCTCTTCTTGCGGCGCTTCGAGGGAGGGTCGGAGTCTGAAGCCATCGATGGGTGGAGATTGGGGACGTACACAGTGAATCCCTAGTGCGCTCTAGTAGCGGCGATGGCATAAAAAATGTGGCGGGAAACTGAAAAAGGTTAATGGGCCTCTAGAATACATAAACAGGCTCTGACTTACTAGGCCTCAACCGTTAGCCTTTCTACTAATCATTAGGGTTTGTATTTCGTCTATCCATCAAACTCTCAAATAAGTTCCTCTTCTTCAATAAGAAGCAATATGGAAAATCCAGAACAGTTGATTAGAATTTAAAGTACCTCGAATTACAAATTGTCTCTCCGCTGAGAGGAATGCTAACTAGTCTGTACTGTTGGGGATTCGAAACAATCAAATTGAATCCGTATCCTTCCGGACCTTGTGTTTGAGAGTAGCAAAGTAGGACAATCACCGCAAATAAAAGATAAGACATATAGGAAAGTAAACAAGAAAAAATTTACCAGATTTAACAAGGTTCGGCAACGTGCCTACGTCCTCGGAAGTCACACCACACAATTTTTTGATTAATTTGAAGAAAGATTACAAGGTCACAAACTAGGGTTTAATCTCTCTGAGATCTCTCTGAAGAATCCTCTCAAAAAACTCTATTTTTGATGCATGCAAAACCCTAAAATCGTTTAGGTATATATAGAAATCCCAGCTCAAACAGAATACAAAAGTGATTAGGAAACAGAAAAATCCTGTCACAATCGACCGTGCTTGGTCCCGAAGTCGACCGGCCAGAGCATTGATTCTACACCCTGCACGTTGCATGTTCGCATGAAAGTACCCTAGAGGGAGGTGAATAGGGTTATTGCTAATCTTATTATATATTAATGCAGATTAAAAGTTATATTAACAAATATATCCTAGCAAGATAGATATTCGATTGAATTAAAGCAAGGATATATATGCAAAGGGCAAAATAAACAAGAAACAATATAAACAAATAGTGGACACAAAGAGCAAATCAAACACAATAATATATCACGGAGTTCGGTCCTTCCACCAACGACTCCGCTCCCCACTCCGGGGAGAATCCACTATCACGACACACCCGGTTTGGAAGCCGGAACTTCTCTACACACTCGGTTTTCTAGCTCACCAAAAACTCTACAAGTCACTCACAATGTACATACACAAACTACAACTCAAGTGTTGATCCTCACGTATCGCCTCCCTCAAGTGCTCGACCTTACTACCTCTCTCTAGGCTTTACTACCAACACGACTCCTCTTGGTATCGACTACGTCCTCACCACACACTCCTCTTGGTGTAAATGTGTATTACAAATTGATACTCGCACAATAAGGCTCAATTACAAGATTTGTTCTCTATAATAGATTAGAACACAATTTAGGCTCACTCTCAAGATTACACTCACCACAACCCCAAATTATACAATATGTGAAAATACTTAAGCTTAATGGTTGTGTGTGCAAGCAATGAGAAAATCAAATATAAAATCAAATAAATCTAGCAAATATGAATATAACAATTAAAACATAAACAAGCTAGAGATATGAGTTTAGAAACACGTCTCTAATAACAAGAGAGAGAGAGATTGGAAGATTGAAAGCCCAAACTAAAATTGATATCCTCTTCTTGTAAAATAATCTTCACAAAACTTATTTTGTAAACAAACACTTAAAACAAACTAAAACTCTTTTTAAACTTGTTTTAAACCTTCTCTTCTTAGTTCAGAAGTGAAATGGTATAGGGTATATATAGGATGAAGAAACAAAACTCAAAACCCAAGTGAAATCCCAACAAAAAGACAAAAAAAAACAAAAACTAAAAATATAGTCGTTACAGGCCATCAGTCGACTAACGGGTTGGATCAGTCGACTGATGAGCTGATCGTTATAGGCAGCTAACAGCTCATCGGTTGACAGATAAGCATGGTCAGTCAACTGATGACCTCATCAGCCACTGGTTAGTTGACCAAAACAAAACAGAAACTTTTGATAATTGTAGACAGTTTCATCAACCGACAGATACAAACCATCAGTCGACTGATAACATGGTATCAGCCTGGATTGAATAGTAAAAACGAACTTCAAACCTCTTTTAATATCAAATAAATTCAAAAAAATATAAAACTTTGGGAAATGATTGTAAACATGATAATGAACATGTTATAAAAAGAATTTTTTAATTTTCATTCCTCATTTGTAAAATCTCATCATTTTGCAAAATCACATAAGTATGAACATGTTGAAAACTTGATTTTGCCAGAATGACTTAAACAAAACTTTGAAACACTTTAGAATGGATTTATAGACTTATACAAGATATGAAAAAAGTGTAAATAAATTTTCGATCCATAAACATAATATTTTACAAATTCAATAGAATATGAAACACATAAATATGAAAAAGAAGATGTGTGTTGCTTCATATCTATATAGCTAAACCAAAACAACTTATCCACATAGAAAACAAATAAGTATTATATATCTATTTGTTTACAAAAACTTTTATAGATAAAATACATAAACCATTAAATTGTGTGTGTATAATATCGAGTTTAAGGTATTAACACACAAAGTATAAACCATAAAAAAACTAATTTATCCAAGCTTGATAGATCTTCAATATGCTTGACTTGGTTGCGGATGAAGTTTGATCTTGAATATGACTTGATGTGCAATGGCTTCATTCCACTATTCCGCCAATCCTCCATTTGATGTGATCGTGAAGACTCAATCCATCCAACCTCCAACTTGGATCTTGTGTAGAATACCTATCAAAAACAAACACAACACTCGACACACATTGTTAGGAATTGTTTATAATCATCAAAATAAGATTAGGGAGTAGGATCATAACCATGAGGCTAACATCGCGGTCGACCAGGCCAGCTACCGCAGTCAACCGGCTAGAGAGGTTTTTTCTACTCAGTCTGCTACAGGCTTCGCGGTCGACCAGACCAGACTCGACGGTCGACCGACGTACCCGATTGTTTCATGTTTTCTTCGTCTTCTTGATTCCAGCTTTGGGTCTACACACTTAGACTAACATGTACAAGCTATAGTAGTACTCGGATATTAGAACACACAAAATGTGAGATTATTTTTGAAAATTATAATGAGACACTAAAAGTTTCTTAAACAGCTCCATAACTTTACTTTTCGCAATACAACAGTAGTACAAACTTTGTAGTCATCATCCATTGATGAACCCCACACCTAAAATGAAAGATTAACTATTTTTCACGAGAAAATGTCTTTCCTTTATACTAATAATTTCTTTCATTTAATCGTAAGTTGGATTTCAAGTTCACTCTCTTACTAAATTATATGTGTTGTGCGCAGCGGAACAAACACAAACGCCGGGAGAGAAAGCCAAAAAAACTAAAAATAACGACACCAACTCAAACACAAAAGTTTAATGTGGTTCGGCAAATTGCCTACGTCCACGGGGCAAGAAGGGATGAGTTTCAAATATAGAGAAAGAGAGTACAAAGTAGAGATTATAAGATCACTCAACTAACCTCTCAAACAAATCTCTCAAATCTCTCAAACTAAACCCTCAAACAAATTGCTCAGAAAGATCTCTTTTTTCTGTGCTCAAAATCACCTTCAAGCTACCCCAAAATCCAATGCTGACAATTGGAACGATAGAAAACCCTAAACAAAACGTATTTCTATTTATATCAAATAGAAAACCCAATCAGAACAGGAAACCAAGCCTAGGCCCAAAACCGCATTGCGGTCGACCACCGCGCCAGTCGCGGTCGACCGTGGCCAATCGACAGAGAACAAAAAACCACTACATGGTCTCGCGGTCAACCGTCGTGCCACTCGCGGTTGACCACAAAAAGCCCAAAGATGTTTTCTATGTTCGTGCACGTTCGCGGTCGACTGCTGCGCCACTCGCGGTCGACCGGCCCGAACTCAAAACCGTCCTCCGTTATTTCCTAAACTTCGTTGATTCTCCACCTCGGTGAAGTTTTCTCAAAACTTAGCCGATACTAACCAAACCAAATATCTCACTTGTTACATCCAGTACGAAGTGAAACGAAATCACAACAACGGACTCAATGAACAACAAGTCGAGACTCAAATGAGAATGCGAACACTCTCCAAACATCGGTATCTACCCATCAAATCAGCTGCATTATAAATTACTACCTACATATCCTCTTAACAAAGGAATCAAGCATTCACGTAATTCCCCAAATGACCTCCAAAGGCTCTCAATCAAATAAAAAAGTTTTCAACTCTTCACCAACAAATACGCGGCTGATAGCTCTCTAAATGGCCCCAAAGTGAAACAAATTAAACACCTCAACCTGAGGTGAACCAATGATCGTATCCAAATCATATCCACTAGCTATATTCGAATCAACCAACTCATCATCTGCACCCAAATCTAAATGATCCCCTAACTGTGTCACCTCAGCTGGAATCTCAAATGATGTAGTATGATCTGGAATATGTAGAATAATCTCCACCTAATGTGGAGTAACATCACTCTCCATCCGCTGCAATACATCTAAGGCCTGTCCAAAACTCTCCACCTACTGAGAGTCAATTAGCTCCCTCATCAAAACCTCAACCGAACTGACACTACCAGACCAAACATCCAATGCAGTTTTACCTCCAATCGAAGCAGTTAAAAACATATGATCAAGATGATCCAAATATGTCGAAGCATCAATACCAGAATCAATGCTCGACATCAAACACCGGTCCTCCTTTAGCAAGGAACAGCTCACCAAATGTGTCATCTTATCTCGTTGTCCCAAGATTTCCTTTCCACCGAAGTATCTCAAAATGCCGTGAGTTCGGCTCAAATGTAGAAACAGGTCCCTCTTGTACCTCCCACTAAAATCAGAATGAAGTACCTTCACATTTCTGCCAATCTCACACTTCTTCAATCTGTTAAAGACTACTAGGATTTTATTCAATCGGGATTTGGTTGTAACCCAAACATGCCTAGAGCAGTCACCAATAAAGGAAACCAAACATCTATTACCTCCCGTCGATGCCTTCTTGGAAGGCCCCCAAACGTCCACATGAACTCCATCTGAAAGACCCTCTGTGTGGTGAATAGAGGTGCCAAACTTCAAATCAGTCTTCTTACTCACATCAAAGTGTTCACTGGATTTCATATTGCAGATCGATGCACCCATATCCAAATCAATACTGGAATGACCAAGCTTCAAATGTCGCAGTCTAATCGAATCAACAGAAGTCGCGAGCTCTCCACCTGTCACCGAACTTCCAATCAAATAGTATAGGTTATTCCTTCTGACGCCCTTCATCGCAATCAAAGAGTCTTCCATAATCTCGAGAACCATGTCCTCAACACGAACCGTCAGACCCTCTCCAACCATAGCTCCAATTGAGATCAAGTTCTTCCTCAAGAAAGGAACATATCTCACACCATGTAACTCTCTAACAGGCCCATCAAACATCTTGATGAGAATTCTTCCTATCCCAAGGATCTGACATGCACGGTTGTCTCCCATGTACACCACACCACTATCCAGCTTCTCAAAACTGGAGAAGCATTCTTTTTTAAGGTACACATGATAGGTCACACCACTATCCAACATCCACTCGGATTTCTCCAAATAGCTATCTGTAGGACTGATAGAAAACAAATAAATAGAAGTATCAGAAATATTACCATCCGATATAATGATGTTTGCTTCTGATGATGGTTGCTTCCTTTTTTCCTTCTACTTATTCTTCATCCATTCGTCGAGCTTTGGATAATCTTTCTTCCAATGACCAGTCTCCTTGTACCAAGCACACTGATCTTTTCTAACTGTAGGATGCCCAACTCTAGACTGTAACTTTTAATTTTTCGATTTGGATTCTTCCCTCTTATGACCAACGCCTTCGCTACTGTCTCAATTGAAGTCTCCCTATCCTTCTTTCAAAGCTGATAATTCACAAGTGTAGTGATAACCTCATTATACGAAAGGGACGCCTTCACATTAATTAGGGTAAGAACAAAGGTCTCATATTCCTCATCTGGCAAGCAACTCAATAATAACAAAGCTTTGTCCTCATCCTCTATCATAGCATCCACATTCGTCAAATCCACAAGAAGCTTCGTGTAGTGGTTCATGTGATCACCAATGGAGGTTCTCTTCTTCAATTGGAAGCGATAAAGCCTCCTCTTCAAATGTAAATGATTTTACACACTCTTGATTATATACTTGCTCTCAAGGGTCTCCTAAATCTTCTTAGTCGAAGTCTCATTCATCACATCATACTTTAAATCTTGAGTCAAACAAGACCTAATCACACCACACGTCGTTCTGTTCATCTTCTTCCAAACATTCTCTTCATTATCATCTGGTTTGCCATCCAATTCTAAAGTATCTTCCAAATTTTGCGCGTTCAGTGCATCCAAAACCTCACATCTCTATAATCTAAAATTGTTTGTGCCATTAAACTTCTCCACATCTGTCTTCGTAGAGTGGATATTTAAATTTTGAATGGTCTTCACGCCAGAAGCACCACCCTCAACACCTGAAGTACCTTCTTTCCCAGTCAACTCCTCAACACACCAACAACCAATACGGAACAAACTGAAGAATAGATCCAAAACTAAGAAAAGATAGAATTTTTACCAAAAAGATCCTACCTTTAACTCCAAACGAAGCTCTAGCCAAACTTCCAAAGTGATCTACACCTCCAAATAGCTCAAGCGTAACCCGAGCTCTGATACCACTTGTTGTGCATGGCGGAACAAATACAAACGCCGGGAGAGAAAGCCAAAACAATCCAAAATAATGGCACCAACTCAAACACAAAAGTTTAATGTGGTTCAGCAAATTGCCTATGTCCACGGGGCAAGAAGGGATGTGTTTCCACTATAGAGAAAGAGAGTACAAAGTAGAGATTACAAGATCACTCAACTAACATATCAAACAAATCTCTCAAATCTCTCAAACTAAACCCTCAAACAAATTGCTTAGAAATATCTCTCTTTTCTGTACTCAAATTCACCTTCAAGCTACCCCAAACTCCAATTCTGATAATTGGAACGATAGAAAACCCTAAACAAAATGTATTTCTATTTATATCAATTAGAAAACCCAATCAGAACAAGAAACCAAGCCTAGGCCCAAAACCGCATCACGGTCGACCGTCGCGCCAGTCGCGGTCGACCGGGCCAATCGACAGAGAACAAAAAACCACTACAGGGTCCCGCAGTCAACCGCTGCGCCACTCGCGGTCGACCGCAAAAAGTCCAGATACTTTTCATGTGTTCGTGCACGTTCGCGATCAACCGCTACGCCACTCGTAGTCGATCGGCCCGAATTCAAAACTGTCCTCCGCTATTTCCTGAACTTCATTGTTTCCTCTTCAATATGGAAGAGAAAAAAACTCATTATCTTGTTTGTATCTGTCCCCCACTTGTAACCATTAACAACTTTGTCACAAGAAAATGAATTCTCGACTTCACATGCAGATATTTTTTTAGCTTTCCTCGGTTTTTTTCTGTAATCTACAGAGAGTAAATGCCAGAAGACAGGAAACGAAAACTCGATTTATCGACGCCCATCACAAGCCATTATTCTTCTTACGAAAAACACCATATTCCAGGCCAAAAAAAGGAAAAATAAAGTCTTTATCTTGTCCTGATTCCTTTCCTCTTCTTCTTCTCCCCCCCCCCCCCCCCCCCCACCCTATATGCACCCATTGACGCGGCTTGTTAAATTCCATTCTTGGAAATATCTCTTCGGTAATACATCTTTCCGAATTTGTTATCTTTCTCACTATCATTTGAGATTCTTATGCTACATTCAAACTCCTTTTAACTCTTCCTAATTCCAATAGCCATCTTCGATATTGTTGTGGAACTTCGAGAGGGGAAAAAAATGAGACACCTACAATTAATCAAATACAATGTTGAGAAGTGTCACGTGTCCTTTAGGTTTAAATGTCAGATTCGGTTTGCAAGAAGTCATGAGGTACGTGTTGGATTTGAGATGCAACAATCGAGAGGGAATAAATAGGGTTGAAATTTTTTTCGCTAAAAGCACAGAATAAATAAAATAAAAGCGAACAACAATAATTAACGACAAATTAATAATTAACAACCAAATACGCGTAAGATTTTATAGTGGTGTGGATAACAATCCTACGCTCACTTTTCCTTCTCACGAATGGGCTCTCGCACTATGCTAAGAGTTCTCCTAAATCACAACTCGATTTAATAGGCTTACAAAGACCGTGATCTGAAATCTACCAGAAACCAGTTGTCTAACTAACTCTGTACAACGAGTAACACCTAGTCCTAGCTAGACCTAATTCCTCAATTCACCACGGCTTTACTTTGCCGTCAAAATAAGTTTAAACTAATAGAAATAAATAACAATAAGAGCATTACAGAAAGATCTTACAACCTTTTTTTAATTAAAATCATTCTCCAAAAGATTTATTGTGGAGATCTGGAAGAACGACGACGATGATAATATCCAAGGTAGCACTCCTTGAAGGTTGATGATCGAAAGATGAAGAATGATGTCAATGGTTCTTTCTAAGATGCTTGAACAAAATCCTTTAATTTGAAACTCTAGCTTTTTCTTCATCTTCCTTTTTTCCTCTTTCAACTAGGTCGGGAATATCTCTGGAAACCACGAGGAAAGAGCCTACATGCCCTTCATAATGAACGACTAAGATTGAGTCTAAAAAAGATTAAAAAATTACTAATCTTACTCTCAACCATCGATGAGAGTGTTCACCGTCAATGGTTATCGTTCAAGTCTCGAGATAATCGCCTATAAGGTCCCCACGATCGACCGTCACGGTCGACCGCCTTCAGCTCCGAATCCCGCTGGCCTTCGTGCACGTTCACGGTCGACCGTCGATGACTCGCGGTCGACCGCCAGTCTGCCTGGATGAATGTTCTGCTGATTTCCTATACTCTCTCGCTATTTCTTTAATTCTCCACCTCGGCGAATGTTTCGACCAAAACTAAGCCGACACCAAATCATCCAATAGTCCCTCAACAAGTCCGGGAACCAAACTAGAGCTGAAACGTAATCTCCCCCCCCATCTGAATCAACAGATCAAACCAGCTATATCTGAACGACTGCCTACGTATCCTCTTTCCCAAGAAATCAAGCCAAACGTAGTTCACCCAAATGGCCTCTAAAGGCTCAACACTGAATAATGTTCAAAAGCTTTAAACAATGACCAAATTTCACTCCTGAAACAACTTTGGTCAGCATATCTGCAGGGTTGTCATTCGTGTGGACCTTCTCCAATATGACGTCTCCATCATCCAAAATGTCACGAACAAAGTGGAATTTGACATCGATGTGCTTCGTGCGCGCATGATAAACCTGGTTCTTCGCCAAATAGATAGTTGACATGCTATCACAATATACCTAAATGCTCTCTTGTGTAATCCCTAAGTCCTCCAATAATCCACGCAACCACAAAGCCTCCTTCACAGCTTCAGTCACCGCTATATAATCCGTCTCTATAGTAGAGAGAGCCACTATGGACTAAAGTGTACATCTCCAACATACAGGTGCACCTGCCAATATAAAAGTATAACCTGAAGTAGACCGGCGCTTGACAAGATCTTCAGTATAATCTGAATCCACATATCCATACAATCCTGTCCATTCTTCTCATCCTTCTAGAATACTAAACCAACATCCACGGTGCCTCGAACATACCGTAGAATCCACTTCACGGCCTCCCAATGACCCTTCCCCGGGTCGTGCATGTATCTCGATACCATGCTTACGGCCTGTGATAAATCTAGCCTCATACACATCATTGCATACATCAAGCTACCTACTGCACTAGCATATGGCACATTCGACATATAATCTCTGTCCTCAACTAAAACAGGTGACATCAACACTGAAAGCTTGAAGAGAGGAGCCAATGGTGTGCTAACTGCTTTTGCATTGCCATCAAAGCAGAATTTCTTCAACATCTTCTGCAAGTAGCTTTTCTGTATATGTTTAAGACTCCCTTTCACGCTGTCTCTCTCGATCTTCATGCCCAATATCTTCTTTGCCTCTTCAAGATCCTTCATCTCAAAATTAGATGACAGCTCCTCTTTTAACTTTCGAATAGCCAAAGAATCCCTAGAAACAATAAGCATATCATCAACATATAAAAGCAAATATATGTGCTCACCATCTTGTACCTTATGCATATAAACACATGAGTCATATGGGCTCCTCGTGTACCCATGGCCAATCATAAAGATGGTTTATCTTTTATACCACTGTCTCGGCGATTGCTTCAAACCATAAAGATACTTCTTCAGCTTGCAAACCAAATCTTCCTTTCCTGCAGCTTTGAATCCCAAGGGTTGTGTCATGTAGATCTTCTCATCTAAATCACTATGTAGAAATGCTATCTTTACATCCATCTGGACCAAAGGCTATCTTTACATCCATCTGGACCAAATCCAAATCCAACTGTGCCACTAATGCCAATAAAATCCAACGGGTGAAAATACCTCGTTGTAATCAATGCCCTCAAGTTGTGCATACCCCTTAGCAACCAATCTGGCTTTGAATCGATTGTCCCCAATAGAAGATCCCTCCTTCTTTATATATACCCACTTGTAACCTATAGCTTTCTTACCCTTAGGTAGATGTGCAAGTGTCCAAGTATCTTTCTTCTGAAGAGACCGCATCTCCTCTTCCATAGCTTCACTCCACCTGATCGAATCAGGACTAGACTCTACCTCCCTGAATGTGGATGGAACCATATTATCAATGACCTCCACTGATAATACATATGCGACCATGACATCATTATACCTAGCTGGCTGACGAATTACCCTTCTCGGTCTATCTGCTATAATGGACCCCTGAACATGACCATGTTCCTGAGTTCCATAATCCACTGTATCCTCTATCTGCCTGGCTGTCATCTCATCTCCTCCCAGTGTCACCTCTGTAGGAGCCTCGATGGATATAATGCTCTGGAGTGGGTGGAATCACATCATCCACCACCTACTGCGATATCTCAACTGTCTGGTCTCCCTCCACCTGTTGAGGGACTCGAGGCTTCTGTAGGTGTAAATTCCTGATTTTCCTGAGAATGGGGGATTTTGTTTGTATTGATAAGAAGACTTATTACAAACTAAATCAATCTGAATTACAGCAGAAGCAGAGGGAAGGCCCTCCTTGTTTAATCGTGGGGATTTTAAGGTAGCTACAGGATGCTTCGCTCGGTGCTCGTGCCGAGTCTGCTTCCCTTGGACGGTTCGACCGAGGTTGCTGGAGAGCTTCAGTACTCAGTAAAAGCTCGAGGTGAAGGAGTTCGTCTCTTCTGGCTCGCCGGCGATCGGAGCTCGGAGCTAGAAGATGGCGCTGTAATGCAGGGGTATGCAAAAAGCTTCTTCCTCTCTTGGTTGATCGATCAAGCTCTTGGTTTATTGGCCGATTTTCGATCTCGATCCCCCCTCATGGTTGCTGAAAGAAACCCTTAAATGGGAAGGAGGCAGTTTGACTGCTCCTTGAATTATGGGATGTGACCATACACTGTTCCAAGACATTCGACTGTCCCTTTGTACAATAAGTGGTTGTTGGTGGGACGACGTGTTGTGTTACGTCGTGTAGGAGTGGGAAAGTCCCTCCTCGTACTCGTGACAGCGGCTGCCAGACACTCAAGTGGGTCTGGCCAATTCCTTGAGCGCCGGTGGCTCTGACCTTTTGCTTGGAGTGAGGTAAGCTGCATTTATGTGGACGCTGATGGCTCTGGTAACTATCCGCTCACTTGTGCGGTGAGGTACCGAGTGACCCTCCGGCGGTCCTGGGGTGTGGTGCCTCCTCCCCTCTCCTTATGTCTGAATAGGGATGGGAGAATGGACGTCTCGCGTCAGAGCTAGTTCCAGATAGCTTGCGGCGCGCCGACGGCTTCGGCTCTTCCTCTTGATGGGTGAGGTGACCCGCATTTATGAGTATGCAGGCCGGTCCGGTGCCTGTCTCGTTCGCTTGAACCGCGGGTGGCCGTCTGACGGACCTGGGACACTGTACCCTCCTCCTCTCGCATCGTGAGAAGCAGGGAAGGGTTGTCCCTGGAAACCCGGCCTTCGGCTCACATAGGCAGACGTGGCTCAAGTGGTTTCGGCAAATGAGGGCGGATTTGAGTACCTCCCTTGCGAGCGGATTTAGTTAGTGAAGGCGGATTCGCCTCGCTGGCGGATCCATGCGATTTGACGGGTGCGGCCAATGTGGGGGCTCGTGTGCCAGCGAATCCACTTAGTGGCTACGGTAGGCTTTCCACCTAAGAGAGGGTGGTCCTTTTCTGTGGGCGAATTCGTTCACTTAATCCGCCGCGGTAATTTTTACCGTCTACAAGACCCCCTTCAAAGTTTTCAGACCAAAACCGACTTACATGTGGTGTGGAATACTTTGAATAAAGAAGTTTTGGACCAGGTGTATTAGGATTTTTAGCAAACCCTCAGCTATCAACGGGTTTGATTTGCCTTTACCGATTACCGTTTGAATCGGGCTAGCCATACTATTCCCCTCAGTATGATGAGTTATCGAGTAGTTTCTCTTAGGCTTAATGCTAAGATTTCCACTCTGTCCCCTAGCCGTCTGGGACGCGGGTCTAAATAAAACTACTTTGCTGGTTTCTAGATTTTGGGCGAATTGCCTGCTTCCCACAGGTGGGTGAGTCGTGCAGGCGAAGTTGGGCTTAAATGGCGAAGTTTTGACTGACTCGCGGATTTCATTCCAGTTTTCGCCGTTGAGACCTTTCTCTCGGGCGAAAGTAGGCCTAAGGCGCGCGGACCACGTGTCCCTTTACGGGGCTTCGTGCCTTTCCGGCTAATGCGGCGTGGCATTATCACGATTTGCCAGTTTGACGTCCACTCAGTGTGCCTCGTTTTGATTGTGGCCGTGGTTTTCGAATCCAACCGTCGGATGCAACCGCCAATTTTGGTTCTTGATGTGCCGAGGGTGATCTGGGCCGTCGAATTTGATCGTGGCCACGTCTCTTTTCCGTTAGGGTTTTCGCCTCTCGAGGGCAATCGTGGCCACGTGGACAACTCCGCCCTTTTAAACTCGCTGTTTTCCTCCTCTGGGATTCACCGTGCTCTTGAATCTCGAAAAGAACTTCCAAGACAAGGATTCCCGCCCCCTCTTTCCATGGCTTCCAGATCTAAGAGGTGCAAAGTGAGAGGTGCAGGCCCGGGACGTTACTCCGACCGTCTCTCCGCCGGTATGCCCGCCGGTGTTCCGGAGCCGTGCTTAGGTACGTCGGTGGGTTCGTTGGATGACCTCGTGTAGGTCCCAGGCGTCAGGTCTGGGGGAAATGAGTGTCGCTCATTCTCCTGGAACGCTGCCGCCCTTTGGTAGCTTCTCTGATTTAGGGCAAAATTAGCCCTATTTGTCTTTAGAGGGCGATTTATGTCTCTGCGGGCGAACTCAACCCCTAGCGGGAGGGAGGCGAACTCCCTTTTCGATAGGCGAGTTCGGCCCTTTCCTGTAAGAGAGGAGTATTGTCTTGTACGAATAGACCATGTTCGAAGTGGGTTCCCCGTTTCGACCGGTGATTTCGCCCGCCTCTGCTTGGTGGTTTATTTTTCTCCTATGGTGGATTTTGTCTTGATTGACTTTTTCTTTCTTGCAGCGACTTTTTCCGATGAGGCTTTCCTAGAGGGTGTGGCCATTGGCCATGCCGGTGGTACGAGCTGCACAGCACCTTCTCAATTTCCCTCCTTGGCTCCATTACCTGTGTTCGCCGCCGACAAGCCAAATGACTTGATAAAGAGGATCACGGACGGCCACCACTTGACACTGCGCGAGTTGACAACCGACGCAGCACTGACAGATGATGCCAGGGCGGAGCTGCCGAAACCTCAGTTTTTGTTCGGTGATGCGGTATCCGACCCTTCTGTCCTGTTACTCAAGGAGAGTATGTGGTTCCACACGGTAGAAGGGACCCATTACTACCTCCCCAGCATGTCGAGGGGGTTCTCAATCGTAGAGCTACGGTCCCTTGCGGTTCCTCGGGCGATGGCCTGGGAGTTGACTCCAACTCAAGATGGGGTCACCTGCGGCATCTTCACAGGCTCCACAGCTGGGTATGGAGTGGATGGCTCATGCAAGCGTGTGACGGGTCTGTGCCCTGGATTACTGTCCGCTGAACCGCCCGTGGGGGAGTCGACAGCGGTGGCGGAGACCTTCCGTCACCGCTTCTTCCGAGTCGGAGGGAGCTTTCCCCCGAAGGATTTCAGAGCTTCGGGGTGGGTCTATTCTGCACCCGGCAGCGACACTTGGTGGTCCAAGATCACCGACCGTGTTCTGGCCGAAAATGCTGACCTCAAGAACACAGAGCTGTATGTGGCCATCGAAGCCACTCGACATGGCTTACGAATCAACTCTTCTCAGTTCCACAGCATTCTGGAGCTGTATTGTGCGGAAAGCGGCACATTTTTCACCCCCAATGGTGAGCTTGGCATCTCCCCTCACGAGATGTATGACGTGTCGGGGCTGCCTCTGGGGGATTTTCCTTACGAGGAGTATGTCCCCAATCAAGCTGAGATTGACCAGCTGTCAATCCATTCGCCCTTGGCGGTTGAGACTCTGTGGGAGTTACTCTGCCACTACCACATCTGTCTCAGCATCTCAGCGGATCATAAGGGGAAGAAGAAGAGGACCCCAGGGATCAGCCACAAGAATTGGGCTGATTATCTGTTTCCGGGGAATGATGTCAAGGGGCAACCCGCTCTCCCGCTAGGCGAATGCGATCAATCTGAAGTGGAGGCGAGGACGGCCGAAGAGGGGAGCACCATAACTCTCGACCGTGACGAGGGCGGACTCAAGTTTGGCACAGTCCTTCACTCCTTCCATCATCAGGCCAAGTCTCCCATATCTGGGAAGGCGCTGCTCGTGGGGTACCTCATGTTATGGTTGAAGAGGTGTGTAATCCCCACTCACTCCTTCGAAGATCTTCCTGTGGAGGTCGTGTATCCGGCGGTTTGTTTAGCTCACGGGAAGTCTTACTCCCTGGTATCGGCGACGATAGCATGCATCCATCGGGGGCTCCGCACCCTGACAGCTCAATTCTGCCGCGTATCGACCGTCGATGAGGGGGAAGAAAAGGTCATCAGGACCCCCAATCCTTGGGTGGGGCTGCCATACACTTATCTGATGGTGTGGTTCGTATACCACTGCGAATGTTTGATGAGCGCCCCAGCGGTGATCCAAGGCGACAAGTTTGTTCCCTTCGTTCAGCGTTTGGAAAGGAGCTCCTAGAAATGCAAGGACATCCCCGATGCAAGAAAGACGCTTTCCCACTTTGGGTATTACAATTTTCGCCGCTCCTTCCCTTATTTCAGCAGGGGCGGATATGGGGAATCTCTGAGGGATGCACCGACGGTGGATCACTACACAACCCTCTCTCGCGACGCCTTTTGCTGGTTGGTAAACATCCGGCCGGGGTATCACGTTCTGAGAACGGGCTCTACATGCTATCTCGAGCCATACATCCCCTACAGATTCGCCCGCCAGTTTGGGTACGATCAGTTGTATGTGGGCAACGTCAATCCCCATCTGCGCTTTGAAGGAGGGCTGGTGGACGGAGCTCGGGGATGGTTCTGGACCCACGCTGGCGGTACCAATGCTCGCTTTGAGTTACCCTCGAAGGATCGTGACTTGCACCACACGCTCTCATATTGTCGGTGGTATCAGGGCGCTAGCGCCAACCCTGTTAACTTCTGGTTTTAGGGCTCGTGTCTGGCGGAGCACGGGCACCGCCCCAGAGGAGCTCCTCGACCTTCGAGGTGGAGGGGCCGTGCAACGGCTAGGGAGTTGCTCATGGAGAGTCCTGCAGGAGATTCTGAGGGTGAGGGCGCTGGCACAGACGAATCTGAGGCGCCCGAAACGTGAGCTCCTCCTGCCAGTCTTCCCCTAGATTCGCAAGGCGAGCAGAGGGAGCCTGTTGAGCTAACCCGGGTGAGTAAACATCTGGAACAAGCCCGAAGCGTGATTGCTGGGCGTATGGGGGCGCCCCTGTTATCTCCAAGCAGTTCGCTGCTTTCAAAGCGGCAGCGCGAAGTGGCGGAGAGCTCCAGGACGGAAGTGGCCAAGAAGGCCCGCAGTGAGGAGACTGTGGTGACCACTAGAGTAGCGGTTGGTCGGGACGACACCGCCTCTGGGGTGGGAGTTGCTCAACCTACCCCTTCTGCTGCGCTGGAGGCGGCTCCGGCGACTTCGAAGGACACGCTCCCTCCGTCTGATGCGGGATCACAGGCGGGGATCTCAACGACTCCTACACCTGCGCCCGAAGGTAATTTTTCGATGCGGTACTCTCGTGTACGAAGTCGGGTTCGCATTTTCTGACTATTCACGTTGGATCCGTGCAGGTGCAGTCGAGAAAGTGATCCTCATCCCTTCTGACGAAGAAGAGGGGAGTGGAGACGAAGGAGAACAAGGGGGCTCAGGTAAGCGTGAATTTCAGGGCTGTTGTGCTTTCTAAGCCAAGGGGGCATTCATTATCACCCTTTCTTTTTTGTATCCGCAGTCGGCCCCTCTCATGAAGTCACTGGCAAGGAGGATCCTCCCTCTTGGGAGGGTCATTCAGGCGAATCTGAGACGGATGACGATGCCTCAATTCACGAGGCGCTATCAAGTGAAGAGGAAGTATTGGTCTCTGCGGATCAGCAAGGGGGGACCTCCACCTTCGAGGGAACATCGGTCGCGGGTGAGCGTTCGGTGCGAGAGTCTCCAACTCAAGGGGGAACCCCTATTGGGTTAATGGCCACTTCCTTGCCGGTGGTGACCTGCGACTCTGTCACTGCTACTCTGGCGGCATCAGCGATTGTTCCGGCTCTGGCGGTGCCGATTGCTACTTCCGCGATCATGACTACCAGCACCCCGATCGTGGCTTCGTCCTCTGTCGAAGACGCCACTCTCTCCTCCTTGGAACGCTGGCAAAAGACACAGGTGGCGCGAGCTGTGGCCAACTTCGAAGACACGTTGGCTCACTGCACCCGGCTGGTCTTGGGGGAGTATTGCCCCTTCGAGGAATTCAAGGAGGTTCTTGAGGACGATGCGTCCTTTTTGCGTAAGAGGCTCGGTGTTACCGCGGTGAGGCCCTACTTTCAGCGTCTGTACGAAGTGGAGGGGGCTGTTCGGCAGCTGCTCACCCTTCGCGTGGAGAGTTCCAATCTCTTTGATCTCGCCTCTCGTGAAGTTCGAGTAGCTATAGCAGAGCGTGACCGCCGCCTGGATGAGAATATGACGCTGGAGTTGAAGTTGTCAGCAGAGCTGGAGCAGGCCAAAGCCGAGGACGCACGGGTGGCTCGCGAGCAAGAGACGGTTGATAGCCGGGTCTCCCGACTCTCCTTTGAAGTGGAGAGGCTGAAACAGGTCATAGCTGACGCGCAGGCTTCCCTGGCCGTTCAAGGGAGGGCCCTTGATCAGGCGGCAAAGGAGTTGGAGGGTGTTGAGTCTCGTCGGCAACTGACCACTGACTCTGTTGGGGAGAAGGATCGAGCCCTCAAAGACGTCAAAGAGACCATTCAAGACTTGCTCTCGCGCACAGAGGAGGACATTCGTCGAGAGGTCCTAAGGAGGCTCGAGCTCCGCCATGCTGAAGAAATTCGTGAGGCGGAACTGCGATTGAAATCCTTGTAATTCACCTTTTATTTCTTGCTTGTAATAGGACTTCCTTTCTATGAATGAAATTATCCTTTTGTTTCTGGCGACTATGGCTTGTGTGTATACTATATATATATTTCGTGCACTAGTTGGCGTTTAGCCGCGGGAAATTCTCCTCGGCAGATTTCAGTCACCCGTTTCGCCTGCAGGCGAATTTCAATTGGGGGCAAATTCGCAGCTGCCATGCTAACGGTGATTTCAGTTATAGGTGGGCTCCGTTTTTAGCGGGTCGTGTGTTCACCCACGTGCATTGTTAGTTACGGAGACGTGGGTGTGCCGCCTTGCATTAATTGCGGTGTGATGGGTCTCTTCGTCCTTCACGCCCGATCTGAGCCGTTGGTTAGAGATCATGCCCCAAAACTGCCGAATCTTAGCCGCTCGTTCCGGCTTTCTCCTCAACTGTTTGGGCCCGAAAGGTCTACTCGATCCGGATATAACCGTCTAGGGTCGGGGTATTTTAGTACCCTTCCTCTCGTCAAGAAAGACCAAAGCTTCCTCATCGTTCTTTCCAGAAGAGATCCAAATTACTTTTACATCCCCTAATGGCACCGAAGGTGAAGAGGGTTACCTCGAAGAAGAGAAAGGGGGGCGTCTTCTTCGGACGCTGCAGGGGCTGCCGCCGCCGAAGGTATGTCTTCAACCCCACTCTCAATTGACCATGGATAGGTATCTATCGCCTAAATCCCTTTTTTATGTCCTCGTTGTGCTTTGCAGCCCCTGGCGGCGCGTCGCCTCCTGTGGAGCACGAGGCTGAGCCCATCTTGATATCCGATGACGAACCTGAGAGTCCGGAGGCTCCTCCTGTTCATGGCCCTGCTCCGCAGCAGGAGGCGGAACCTAGTCTCGAGATCCCGCCCATTGCGATGCTGGCCCCAGGTCAGGAGCCCGTTTCCCCCGGTTCCCTGTCTTGGCAGGCTCGCGTCAAGGAGTTCGAGAACGCCGTGAGGCAGGTGATTTCCCTCATCGATCTTGGACTGGGTAGCTTTGACAGCTTTAGGCAATCCCTCTTGGATCGCATAGTCGACTTTCGACGAGTGGGCGAGAGTCGGCTTTCCTCTCGTTGTATGCAGGAGCTCCGCCTTCTGGAATCACACATGATAAGGCTAGAGGCATTGCTGAGGGAAGGCCCGGAGGTCTATATGGAGTCTTGCCTGGCTTTTATCAGGCGCAGGGAGGCTCAAGAGCAGGAGCTCCGTTCTAAGGAAATTGCTGATTCGGAGTACATTGCCAATTTCTGGGCGGATCACCATCGCTCGTCGGAGGAGGAAATCATCGACCTTAATCGCATGATAGCTCGCCTGCGAACCGAACTGGGACATGCGGAGGTGAGGTTGGAAAAGCTTCAGACTGACGTCGTCATTGCCCGTGAGAAAGCCGAGGCGGCAACTCAGCGCCTCTTGGTTTTGCGGGAAAAAGACGCTGCCACCAGGTCAAACTCAGAGGAACGGATCAGGCGAGCGGCTGAGGACAAGGCTCGAGAGGACCACGCAAGACGGGTAGCATTGGCCAAAGAAGAGATTTCCACTTTTAGCGTGTTTGACTAGAATCTTGGATTTGTAACTGAATCAATACATTTTGTTTATGACTTGCTTACTTATGTAGCTATAACTTTGTTCAAATGTATCGTCTTAAACACTGGGTGCATGTTTTGCTTCTTTGAACGTAACATTACGACTTTCGCAATTTGTAGAAGACATAACTTTGTTCAAATGTACTGTCTTAAAGCATCCATGAGGTTTGTGTCCGCTCATTGTGCGTATACTCTTTGGATATGTTGCTTTCCAGTGTTTTGCTCTGTAATTGCCGACAGTCTTGTACCGCAGGTGAAGTCTCTTGCGTGACGACGAGTTCGTTAGGATGTTGAGACCCGACTCCAGATGAGATCCTATTGCTGGTAAAACTCGATTGACTGATGAGTTTATTAGCAAATAAGACTCGATTGCGGTGAATTTTGCTCAACTGCTGGCGAGTTCGAGTAAATGGCTAAACTCGACTGCTGGCGAGTTCACGCTGCGGGCGAAACCCGTACGATTTGAGTTGGAGTTGAAAACCAAATTCAATTGACGACGAATTTGAACTGTAGGCGAAACTCGTATGATGGCGAGTTTATACTACAGGCGAAATTCATGCCACGTGTCGGTCGGCGGACCTAAGTGCTTGCCGACCAAGACTCTGCAGGCGCATTAATGCTTATTTATTGGTGAAGCGACTAAACGCTTCGCCTCTCGCTTAATCCGATCGGTCGGTTTGGTGTCTCGAGAGTAGCCTTTAATGGCGTTGAGTTCGAAGCATCGCAGGGCGTCTGGATCACTCGATCGTTCGAGGGGATAGATCGTGACCGTCGGATTTTTAGATATATTCTCCGTACTCGCCCTCTTCTCGATCACGTTCCTTCCTCTTCGAGAAAAGTCTACTAGACGAAAGATCGCTGTCGCAAACCCTTCCATTCCATGGCCTCCGACTCTGAACATAGTGCTTCCGAAGAGGTGGGCTCTTCCGCCACCGTCGTTAACGCTAACGCTCCCCCGGCTTCCCCCGCGGGTTCAGTCCAGGGATTTTCTATCCCAGATCCCATGGCATATCTCGCGTTCGTGCCTCTTGTGAGGCTGGAGGATTTGGTGTGGGGGATCGCCCTCGAGATCGGAGCGGGCCCCGGCCGATATTATGACGCGCTCCCCCTCGTGGAAACGGGTCTAAGGGAGATCCTCCAAGCGGGCGATATCTCGCTCGCACGTAAGTGCGAGCGGGAGCTCTACCGAGTGGAGGGGTGGATGTACCGCCTTGAAGAGGTGGTCCACGAAGATCCCTCCGAAGTGCCACCACCCCTCTCCTTGCGCCTTCTGCTCGAGCGCGAAGAAAGGGCGAAGCAGATCCAGGCGAAGGAGGCCGAGCTCCGATGTCTGCAGAAGCGCCATCAAGCGGTTTTGGACTGGATGGACGCCTACCTGGACAGGGCTTTCTTCGAGGAGGCTGGCTCCCTCCGTGGTGAGGCGAAGCTGCGGGAGCGCTCGCACGAGGCGGGGAGGCTCGGCGAGGCCGCCAGAGAGGTGGAGAGGGCGCTGCAGCTCCTTCGCCAGGAAGAAGAGGACAGCAAGGCGATCTTGGCCAGGAGGCAGCAACAGCAGAAGGAGAAGGCGAGGATCGATCGTGAGGCGGCCCTCGCGAAGACCAAGGCCAAGCTTTTCTCCTTCAGCCTGCTGAAATTCCTCTGAAGCCTTCTTCTCCTCTTTTCCTTTTGTTGTTTTGTTAATTTAGTTGGTGCTTCAAGCATCACAACCAAACTGAACACTTATGTAAATTTTAGCCCGTTGTGGCTCTTCTGATTGTTTTGCTTATCCTTGCTTTGCATGCACGGCCTTTTTTTGTTTTTGTTTGTGCTGCTGGGAACTTGAGTTGAACTTGGTGAGCCTCTGACTGTTCTGTTTTAATCTTAGTCATCTTGGACCCTTGTTCTGCTCTCGGTTGCTTATAGCGTGGGATCGGGTTGACTCCGATTTTCGCGTTGTAGCTTCGGTGGGATCAAGAGAGTAACACTTGGTTTGCAGCAGAGAACAATCGTTCGCTCCTGCGGCCAACTGAAGAGTTCAACTTCGACTCGCCCCTCGGCGAGTAGTTCAGACAAGTTGTCTGCCGAACCCCTTCGACAATTGTCGTCATTTGTGAATGTGGCAATTAATTGCGGTAGGAGTCCTCACAGGATAGACTCTATCCATCAGTTATCCTAAGGAAATGTTAGGATATCTGGAATAGGTTAAATAGCTCAGGGACGTAGGAGTGTGGCTATTGACAGAAGTAATAACACGTCGTGCGGCAAGCCATTACTTAGGTTGTGTCATTCGTAGGAATAACGGCGCCAATCATCAGAGGTGATCATTAACTTGATGGGACCTTGTCGTGATGGGAGCGACCGTAGGGACCTACCATCCTTCTGGAGAGGACTGATAAAGGGATTGTGTCAGAGGTTTAGTGTTAACGTGACAGGGGATGTCGTGATTGGAATGACTTTTGGACCCACCATCCTTTGGAAGAGGATTAGCGAGTTGGTTTTGTCAGAGGTTTAGTGTTAACGTGACAGGGGATGTCGTGATTGGAACGACTTTGAGGACCCATCATCCTTTGGAAGAGGATTGGCGAGTTGGTTTTGTCAGAAGTTTAGTGTTAACATGACAGGGGATGTCGTGATTGGAACGACTTTGAGGACCCACCATCCTTTGGAAGAGGATTGGCGAGTTGGTTTTGCCTGCCGCGATGTGAGCGACTTTGGTGGATTTGCCATCCTATTGAGGAGGATTGGCGAGTTGATTTCGCCTGCCGCGATGTGAGCGACTTCGGTGGATTCGCCATCCTATTGAGGAGGTTCGGCGAATTAAGATTGCCTTTGTCGTGATATGAACGACTTAGTGGATTTGCCGTCCCATTGGAGAAGATAGGCGAATTGAGTTCTGCCAGAGGCTTTCGCCAGAGCGGGTAGAGTAGGAACAGTTTAGCCTCGTGTACCAGTTGGAGGGTGTTTGAGGGCTAGTTTAAACTCTTGCACTCGTGGGAGTTGACGAAAAAGAACTAAGGATAGTACTTCTTCAAATATTTGTCGTTGATAGGCATCATGATTTTATCGCCATTTGGTTTGACGAGGCGATAAGCGCCGTTCGAGTAGACTGTCTCTACTACGAATGGTCCTTCCCATTTGGACTGGAATTTCCCCTTCTTCTTGGAAGTGAGGATCATTGGCCGACGAGCAGAGAGCACGAGCTCCCCTTCTTTGAAGGCTTGGCGTTTGACTTTCTTGTCGAAGTTCTTGGCCATTCGAGCTTGATAAAACTCAATGTGCTGTTGAGCTTCCAG
>BQKN01066300.1:434542-477833 GCA_022839385.1 Asparagus kiusianus | reverse complement strand
TTCTTAAAGAAAAACATATGAGATAGATTTTCCCGAAATACATCGACTCAGATTAACCGAGTAGCTAGCTAGAGCGTGCGTGTCACCTCACTACCCTCTTCACTTCAAAGCATGAACCAGACTATAAAGAGTAGAAAACTTCATAGAAAACGGAATTTTTTTATAAAGTAGTTTCTTTTCTGTAAATAATGTGGTTTCCTAGTATTTTTGGCCAACCAAACAAGTTGAGACGAGAAGCTGGAATAACCAACGAAGAGTGCATATAAAGAAAGGGGGAAAATGCAAAATAGACCGTTTTTGCTAATTATTTAGCAAAATAGACCGTTTTGCTAAATAATTAGCAAAATAGACCTCTTTTTGGCTAATAGGCCAAAAAGAGGTCTATTTTGCAAAACAGCTCAGAAAACATACGGTAGTAGTCCTGTATGTTTTAATCACGGATTAGTAAAATTTTCTACTCAGAAAACATACGGGACTACTAGTCCCGTATGTTTTCTGAGTCACTAATCCGTGATTAGTTGGCTCTAAATATACGGGACTAGTAGTCCCGTATGTTTTCTGAGCCTTGTTTTTTAAAATCGACCTCTTTTTTTCAAAAGAGGTCTATTTTGCTAATTATTTTTCAAAGTGATCTATTTCGTTATATATTTTATAAAAATAGTCTATTTTGCAAATTTTCCCTATAAAGAAATTGTGAATGTACGCTTGCTAACATCCCTACTTCTATATATTCTAATTTTCTACCACATAAACAACTAATATTCGGAAATAAAAATTAAAGAACCCAGAAAAACAATCAAAACGGTACATATGAAGAATATAAATATCATATATCTACTAGTACGTACAAAATCTGAACACGGAACCATGAAAGATCAAAATTCAGAAGAAAAAAAGCACATAGATTTAACAAGAATTTTATATTCAGTAAGGTGTGCTATATATGTCCTCATTGTACGTACGAGCAGACCATGATTACGCTGATATTCAACAAATGTTATAATTAATTTATCTAGACCTAGTATCACCATCGGATCGTTTCTATTTTTCTCCCCTTTTGGGGTTGCAAGTTCAATTGGCAACTGAGATGCACATTCATAACATAGCATTCGTCTATAAGGCCAAAACGATTAATTATCATAGGCATGTTAACAGTTCGGATACGAGCCACATATGAAACTTATCATATACGTATATGCTCAGCAAACACGAATACGAATACAATTAGGGATATATCTGGAAATATGCATGTGGATACAAAATGGACATGAGAAATCAAATCATTAATATTGAAAAAAAATATAGTTCAAATGATACAAAAAAGCTCATTAATATGCTTGTTACATCTGAAAAAGCTAAACTTCGATCTACTGATCACCAAAATCAACCTCAAATCTATTAATTAAAGATTCAAGACAATTGAAATTATATGACCACTATATATTCAAATATTTTTGGATTCGAATCCGGATATTTCCCTACATCAACTTGCACATATATATATATATTTTTTTGGCATCCCTATTTATTACCCTTGCTCCTTGCGTACCTAAATTGTTCCCGCCAACAATAATATGTAAATTCCTCTCACTCCCCTCTCTGCGAGACCACTAAAACCCTAAAGCCCCCCCTCACCTCATTGCCATGAAAACCCCTCCCCTACCCCTCCCCTGCCCCTCGCTCACCTCCCTCAACCAACTCCAAACCCTCCTCCAAACCCGCCACCACCCCACAAGACCCCCCATCATCACCATCACCTCCCTCATCACCCACCTCACCCAAACCCGCCGCCCCTTCGAAGCCCTCTCCCTCTTCTCCCTCCTCCTCTCCTCTCCCATCCCCCCCAACCCCTTCACCTTCTCCTCCGCCCTCTCCGCCGCCGCCTCCACCTCCCTTCCCGTCCACGGCCTCCAGCTCCATGCCCTCCTCCCCAAGCACGGCGTCCTCGCTGACGTCTTCGTCTCCACCGCACTAACGGACACGTACGCCAAGTGCGAGGACATGGCCTCCGCCGAGAAGGTGTTCGACGAAATGCCTGTCAGAAACTTGGTCTCTTGGAATTCCCTCGTCGTCGGCTTTGTCCGCAATAGAATCTACGGTAAGGCGATCATGACATTCCGAGGGCTGTTGTTGGACGGCGAAGTTGGGCTTGATCAGGTGTCGCTGTCCAGCGTGTTGAGCGCCTGCGCGAATTCGGGTGAGCTGGGGTTCGGGCGACAGGTGCACGCGCGCGGGGTTAAGGCTGGGGTGGAGGGTCTGGCGTATGTCGAGAATGCGCTCATTGACATGTATTTGAAGTGTCGGTGCACGGAAGAAGCTAGGGTTTTGTTTGAGAGCATGGAGGAGAGGGACGTCGTGAGTTGGAATATAGTGATGATGGGGTCGGTGCAGAACGAGCACTATGAGGAGGTATGCAAGTGTTTCAGCGCGATGCGAAGGGATGGGATTAGGGCGGACGTCGCTTCGTTTTCTACTGTGTTGCAAGCCCTTTGGTGTATCGCGTCGTGGGGCCAAGGAGCAACGATTCATGCCCAAATCGTAAAAGCTGGTTATGCGACGCATTGCAGTATAGGGAGCCCTTTGATCACAATGTACGCAAAGTGTGGAAGCTTGACTGATGCATATCGATATTTCGAAGAGATCAACAATAATCTCAGCGTAGTATCATGGACAGCTATGATCGCAGCGTATCAGCAGCATGGACACGGAGATCGAGCAACTGAGCTGTTCGATGAGATGTTGGAAAAGGGAATCGAGCCAGATTACATCACGTTTATTTGTGTGCTTTCAGCTTGCAGCCACAAGGGGCTCATAGACCAGGGCTTCAGATATTTTGATTCCATGTCGAATATATATAATATAGTGGCAGGACATGAGCATTACGCTTGCATTGTTGACATGCTCGGTAGAGCAGGTAAGCTGGAGGAAGCGAAGAGATTTGTTGACCATATGCCAATAAAGCCTGATGCGTCGGTGTGGGGAGCTCTTCTTGGAGCTTGCAGCAACCGTGGCGAGTTGGAAATGGGGGAAAAAGTAGCGCAAAAGTTGTTTGAGATAGAGCCTGATAACTCTGGGAACTATGTACTGCTCTCGAATATGTATGCATACCATGGGAAGCTGGAGGAAGCGAAAGAAGTTCGAAGATTGATGGGATGCAAAGGAGTGAGGAAGGAGACGGGGTGCAGCTGGATCGATGTCAAGAACAAGACTTACATTTTCGTGGTACAAGATCGATCACATAGCAGGACGAAGGAGATCTACGCGATGTTGAGGAAGTTGGAGGATTTGGTGAAGGAGAAAGGATATGTTGCCGATACTAGGTTTGCAGTCAATGATGTTGACGGGTATAAGGAGCAGGGATTGTGGTATCATAGCGAGAGGTTGGCGCTTGCATTTGGGGTGATAAGCTTGCCTGCAGATGCGCCGATCAGGATCAAGAAAAACTTGAGGACTTGTGTGGATTGTCATGGAGTCATGAAGCTCGTCTCGGGAATCCTTCAGCGCGAGATTGTGATAAGGGATATCAACAGATTTCATCGGTTTGCCGATGGTTCCTGTTCTTGTGGAGATTACTGGTGAAGGATTACTTTATCAAAAGTAATTGCAGATATACCCCCTTAAGTGAAAATCTATTCTTGCAGCTGGACCCCCTGAAAAGGCTCAAATTTCACTTGGGGGGTCTATGTGCAACGGTAGAAGTGCAGTGTAGAAAGTTCAATTTCGCAATAGTAAGGAGATCTATTTGCAATTAACCCAAAATTTCCAAGGATAGCATGAGTAAGCATCTACGAAGAGTTTTTGCAGCAAAATCAGCTAAAGATGCAGGTATAGGAGTGGGAGGAAAAAGACCCCTGAGATGCTCAAAATGGTGCGGAATGGATATCGTGAAACAAATCCTGCTGTCCGCAGGAGTGATAATAAAGGCAGCAATGTGATAAAACAAACCCAAATTTATTGTAGCATATTGGCTTCTTTGCAAATGGTCATAATGCTATTTTCTGGCAAATGCTCAATTGGGCAGAAAAGGTTTTGTTCATTGTACAATGTTTGCTTCAGAAGTTGACAGAGAATGTAGTTCAAACAGAAACATCATGAGTTTACAAGCTTGCTGTTGATAATTGATCTTTTGCTTCTTTTGCTCAAGTAAAATCCCCTGAGAATTGCCATGTCACAGAATCAGTGGGTCTGGAAGCTATCTTCCTTGTCCTCGAGCTTTTTCTTCATACTGCATAAACAAGATTAGTAAGCAAAACCATTGTCAAACTTTCAACAATGCAAAGATACTCAGTTTGAATAATTCTCACCGAGCATTTCGTTCTTCTCTTGCATCAAGAGCTTCTGCTTCCTCTTTTGATAGAACATCGACAATGGGTTCATACAGGTGCCACTCTTTTCTCTTGCTGATACAAAGACCAGTTCACAATAATCATTTTGCTGTTAACCAGGCCATCTCAAGCCTAATGGGACACAATTTTCCATGAATATGACATAGTTTAAAGAGGTGCCTAGAAGTTTGTATCAGAAGAAAATGAAGGTGCATGATCATTTTTATGATTTTGGAGATGGTGATGACTGATAATCTGTAGCCTAACTTACTATAGGTAAATGACAACATAAACAAGCACGCTATCATTAGGTGCATCAAATTACATGCAAAATTTAGATGTGCTTGTCAAATTTATGGGACCAACCATGGGACAATATGACATGTGTCATTTTCTTGGGATTTGAGCCAAGATCAATGGCAATCATAAACATACATCACCTATCCTATAATTGGTCACATGGTTTTGGGTCAAAAATTCATTTCTTTTCAGTAAACTTAGTTATTACGAGATACGTTCACATTCTCCAAAGAAACAAGAAGGGTGGCCCCACCAATAATCCATATCTTGATAGTTCACTTAGCAAAATGAGTTGCCACCTCATACCCATATATACATGGGTGCGTGTGTGGGGTGAGCAGAGTAACATTATCTCACTTTATTCCTCTTCCCCTTTTTGCCAATTGCCATTAACTAGATGATTACTCACTAAATGCTTAATTTACAGGTCCAATCTTAATTCTGTCAGGTGCAAATATGGTTCTTAAAACAAACCAGAGGACTGAGAGTTCTTACCGAATCACACTTCCTTTATTCCCAAACAACCTTGCCAGGTCTATGGCTCCATTACCTGCTTTACTGTAGAAAACATAACATTTAAAAAATTTAATCCTCATTTCAAGCATAGAGAAAGATTAGCTCTGGGCATCAGAAAAATACCTGCTCGAAACACTTTCTACTCCTCGTCTACCTTTTTTGCCAATTCTATATTCTTTTGCTGAAGAAACATTTTGAACAGCAAGCTAGAGTGGAAAAGATTATGATCATTAGAGACTGACAAGTTCTGTTTGACCATTAGAATTGCTAGTTGGCCAATCTTTTTTAAATTAACTATTGCGGACGTAAAATAGTAAAATGCATACCTGAAAACATTACACAATCTTAAATTGTATAGATATTCGAAGTGGAAAATGACCCGTCAAATTTTGTAGTATTATAATAATGACTTTAAAGCCGCACACTTCCCTGAACAAAACCAATCACACTCGACATGCACACAAATGTACTAAAATATGCACACATGCATGCAAAAGCACAACAACTTGATTGACAATATATCAGAGTTTTCTTCAATGGGATCACTTGAAGAAGAGTCTGGCACGGTTTTTTATACTTCCAAAAAATTGTTATTATTCCCCCAAAATGAATATTTTTTTTTGGCATCTTAAACAGCTACTAATCAATAGTGGCAGTAATCATATAGATATTTTCTTAAAACCACTGTTTGAAGTGATTGAATGTCTAGGGATGCAGAAAGAATCCAACAAAATAGAAGCTCAAAAAAGCACCAAACATATGAATCATTCATTTACTTTCTTATCAAGTAAAAAATATAGATGATTGTTTTAAAATAGGCCTAAAAATAAGTAACAGATGAAGTTTGTCCCAGGCGGTATAGCAATTAGAAAACCAGTTTACAAGATTGAACTCTTTACAGTTATAGTTCGGAAGGCCAAGCATTATCTTCTTCTTTTTTTTTTTTTGCTATCTTAATTGAAAGTGCAATGGAAAACATAGTATTTAATGAAACGGTTAGATTAGAAGTTAAATTATTAGGGCAATGTTTATGATCTTGAGCAGATTCATAGCCTGAGGACAGATTAAAAGATTAAACAAAGCAGCAGGCAATTGAAAGATTAAAAGATAAATGAAATTTATACTTCAAAACAAGAAAGGTGAGCTGAACGAAGCAGTGTCAAGTAAAACATTAAAAGATAAATGAATTTATACTTCAAAATGAGAAGGGAGAAATAGGATCTAACCTCGTATAATTGCTCTCTGATTGACACTGCAACTGCTGGCTGTAGACAGAAAGCAAGCATAAATCAGATTTGACAATGTTTTCTACTAAAAAAACCAATGCTAATGGGATAAACAAATACATGAATTTATGAAAATTTTATAAATTTGAGAAAATCTCCTTGCTAGTTCATGGTTGAATTCTAAATTTTCACAATATAATAATAGTTAGATATTATTTGATTTCCATATGAATTCATATACATTATTTTTTTAAGGTCCTGTGCATTTGTTTATAGATGCCATCCTGTATCTGTGAAACTTACTTGACATCACCAAATACTTCACATAAATAGAAAAACGCCAGAGCATGTATGGGGTTTCTTTACCCACAATAACCATAATACCATGAAGTGCATCAGAAGCCTCTTCATCGTACCCAAAAAAAATATAACCACTATTTATGTGATAAAGCTTCCCATTAGATTCTAGAAGAGTGCTGATAGTTACTTGTTGCATGAGTATATGAAATTCAATGAGAAGAAGGGCAACGAAGATAATCTGCAATTAATTTCTCTCTTGATATACTTAAAACACTATCCACTCGCCACCTCTAAATGATAAAGAACAAAAACAAGCTGAAATATTACCATAACAAACTAAGAAAATATTTCTTACCGCAACTTCAGGATCTTCAATATTCAAATCTTCGCATAAGCTTTTTGCAAATTCTTCAGGGTCTTTCTCAAAATTGCTTATGTCCTACAATAACGACAAGGGTTTACTCAAATATGTGCCCAAAAAGAATTAACCAATATAAAGGTAGCGGATAGATACAATGGTAGATTGCAGAAACATGTTTTTAGTTTTTCATTTGTAAATTTGAAAAATAAACCTACCCACAAGAACTGATCTCTTATTACAGTATTATTTACTCGAACATCGAGCTGCAAAAAATATAAAATAAAATAAAATAAAATAAATCACATCAATAGGTCTGCTTGCCGTTTCTACTCTATGAAATTGAACATTCTGCAAAACTATACACATGTAAAATTTATTTAATCAGTGAGTAACCTTGAGGGGTACAATCATCTCTTTGGCTTGCATATCTTGCCCCTGATAAGATCGAAATTCAGCAAGCTGTGACTATAGAACAAAATCAGAAAGGATCAAAGAATTAGCACAACAAGTAAATTGAGATAGCAAAAGGCATAAGACCATTAAGTAATCTCGATTTTCTTAATAACACAACTTGGCAAAGTTGCAACTTGCAGGATTTAGGGAGACAACTTAAATATGAAACAAAACAAGATAAATGAATATATCACAAGACAGAAACTAATACAAATAATTGCAATGTGCAACTAAGAAGCTATTGAGTAAAACAATAAAAACCGACAAACATCATTTCAGAGTGCAATATAAGACTATAGATAACATTACCAAGTTACATTATTAATGCAAATTAAGATCATTCCAATACAGCTGTGAAGTTCTTATGCTAGAAATAGAACTGTAGGCTTCTAACTACTTACTTGAATTGATTGCGTAATTTGAGTCATAAAAGCCGGAGGTAGCTTCAGATCCTTCACTGTCCTCCTTGAAAAGTTGATAACTTCTGAATCAGGATCTTCAGACAATAATGCATATAAGTATCAGTAGTTACTGGCTCATTAGAACTTCTTTCAGCAAAATACGTACTCATGACACAATCTAAAATTGGGAAATAACTTAGGGAAATAGCAAAAATCCAATCCTGAATAACTAAAGGATACGACATAAGTACCACTCAATCCCTCAACCAATAAAAATATAATGCCTACAATTTGGTGACAACATATCACTATATCCTAGAGTGGTAAATGTGTCTAGCACATATATTTGGCATATGACGAGACGTAGCCAGCTATTTGATAATATAAATGCATATATCTATTTACATATATTCGTCATATGTCCTAAATCTGAATGTTGGAAATTTTCCATGCCCTACACAAATCTATATCATTGGTCCCTCAAACTCTACACAAGACTGTAAAGCATCAAATAAGTAACAAATCATGGAAATAAATATGTTCAGAGTTCAAATATAATTGGATGAAGGGGTTTTTTTTTTTGATCAAAGTAAGAGATGGCCACGTGATCAATGTTTAGGTAGGAAGATAAGTATAAAGAGTTGATGTAGAATTAATTTTTAGATGGTCAACTAACTGATTATAAGTTGTTTTAAGTTGGTATTCCTACAATGTTTAGAATTTGCATATGTCCCTTTCAGTTCATACGCCTATATAGTTTAGGACTTCCAGAAAGTCCTTTAAGGCTACATTACTGAGACATGATTTAAGAAAGAAGAACAATCACAGTGACCATATATAATATTTGAATTACAGATATGATCCACGCAGTCTACACCAGAATAAAGTGATGATGACATGCTCAATATTTTCTTTATACTACCAAGGAGCCAATATGGGCTAATAACTGACAATCTTATTGAAGAGTTTAGTACAACGAAAAGTTAAGTCGCAGGTATAAGTATATATCAGGTACAAGTATATATCAATATATCATACATAAAAAAATCATCCAATATACCCAAATTTACATGTTAAGAGCATTTTATACTTCAAATTTCAAATCACTATTCGAAACAGATAAATCTACAAATATGAATGGAGTAAACAACGTATCCTTCTGTGAAACTACATGTTACCGTTGATATTCCATGTGAAAGCATCTTTTAATCGTTGTCCTTCAAGCTCCATATCTAAACGGATAGGAACAAGGTTGTCCGCAGTTGGCCTGCATTAAGCATGGCTAACACCATCACTTCTAATTCTGTATTACTTTAAATTCAAATAAGTATTCACTAATAGTATGTTTAAATAATAGAGTGGATACCGGTAGAAAGCCAAAGCTTGCCCAAAAACGAAAATCAATATGTTTAAGGAGATATAGACTAGGTGCCAAAAGGTGAGGAACCTAATTATGGGCTTCTACTGAATAAAACTACTCCGCTTCACAAGTCATTCAATCCAAAGGCTTAAGATCAAGAGAAAGACAAGGAAGAGATGACTTGGAGAAGCCTCTCTCTCATTTTAGCTTGTATCACGTCTCTCTGACGAACATTACAGTTTCATTCTTTAGAAATGACACACTTAAAATCAATAATGAAGTTAAGTATAGCAATTTCCTGCTGGACCCACTTCTTCCATGAAATTTTTGCTTGCATGGCCTTTTAACAAAAGAAAAGGTATACTTTCCAACTAAGCTAATGCGGCAAACACTTCCATCGTCCATATGATTTCTCAGGCAGAAATTTAGTACCAAAAACTAAAAGCTTCTACCTTAGGTCAACAGATGGCCACACCAATTACTTAACTTTTCATCCTTCTCATAAGAGCTGGCTCCGCAGCCAATCATATCTTGATGACAAAAACTTTAGAGGATCAAAATCGAGGAGCTCAGCATCACAGAATATGAAATAAGAAAAGATTATTCAAGCAGCAAAGCTGAAAGAAAGACCCAGATGGAAAATTATGCGCCCATAGCTATTCATGAAAACAAGAATTTTTGCTAAAAAAACAGGCTCCATTATTTAACCATGAACTGAACAGAACTTAACCGACATGGGTCTCAAGCAAATACCCTGAAATAAGTAACAATTCCATCAATTTCAGCACCCAAATCCCCAAAATGTTCAATTTTTTATCAATTCATGAACAGAAAAATGAGATGGGCAGTAAAGAAATCATATAAAGTAGCTAGAACCTCAATGATTCACAAGACCCAGACGCCCAATACTCATAAAGCTCTAGGGAATCAGAAGGAATCAAACTAAGAAATCAGAAAAAGAAGAGAACTTACATTCTGAACTTGACTGGGGCTTTGGAGAAGCTTGGCGGGTAAAACTTCATGCTTTCTGGTTATGTTGAGTTCAAATTTCTGTTATACCCCGCTTATATTTATCTTATTTTGTAATTGTCACCGAACAAAACCCTAACTTTTGGGGGTTAAATTGAAATTGCTTGGTCTGCTACCGCAACTCGATGCAATCGTTTGGGGCTGTCTGTGGACGGCTGCGATTTATCTGAAGAATTCCCTCGTTGGTGTGAGTCATTCACAGGGTAAACATTTGTATTGACTCAGCATTATGGGCTTCTAACATTGATGGCCCATCTAAAGTCGGCCCTCGCAATTTTGTTTTATTTCCCCCCTCTTTTTAACTTGAGTTTGCGTCTCTCTCTCTCTCTCTCTCTCTCTCTCTCTCTCTCTTTCTAGAGAAAATCTAAAACCTTTATATTTTTCTTTTTTGTGTTCAACTAAAAACTTCGACTTCAAGTTCGGAATTTGACACTGAAATTCCTCGATTTTGGATGAGGCTAGGACCTTAGGGGTCGAGCATTTTGGCTGAATCTTTGAGTTTAGAGGATCAACGATGATCAAATTCCTAGTGAAAATCTAAAACCTTTGAAAGTTCCACAATGGCGTAGTTACTGGTGGAGAAATACTATGGAGGTGTTTGTGCAAGTGCATCAGAGTTTTCCTCACTCTTGATTTGTTTTTCAGTCTGTGTTTGTCTTGAAGGAAATCGATAAGCAAAGTATCCGAAGCTTGTTTTTATAGAATTTCTTTTTTTTTAAAGTGAGGAATTGAAAATATTTATAGAGGTCCACAACCGAGAAAGTATCCAGTGTGGATGGTCCATGACATTTACGTGCTCTGAATGGATATCAATCATTGGATGTATGCATGAATCCCTAAGTTCAATGATCTAAGGGTTGACATCCCTTTGATGCATATATAATGTCATAGACTGCGGACCATTTGATATTTTCTTCCACCAATAACACTATCCATTCACTCTCTACTCTCATTATGTGAGGTAAGGGCCACAAAAAATATTCTTATGTTAACTTTCTCAAACGAATCCATAATCCAAATTACTGGATTTTTCACCTCAACTTTTTGCTGAGGTGGGTAACAATTTCCAACGTTTTTCTTTAATCTGTTTTCCTTTAAGGGGCTGTTTGGTACATTTCTGGGAAAAAAAAGAAAACAAAATATACCTATGAAATCTATTTCTTGACATTTCAATGGGTTTTCACAGTTTTGAGATAATATGTTTGTTTCGCAGAGATTTGAAGAGGTTGAAATCTATTTCCTCCTTTTGCAGTGTTTGGTACAACAGCCCCAGCACAAGGAAATCAGATCTCTTTGGTACTTTTCCAATCCCATGTTTGTTTGGCTTCAGTTGTCCCAACATCAGAAAACCCATGAAATCATAAGGGTGAGCTTACCTCCCAAAATCATGTGACAGCAACGGTAATCTTTCTACCAACGGTCCAAAAAAAAAAGAATCGCTTTGCCAACGGTAAAAGCTCAAAACATTTTCAAACAAAGCCACAGTAACATCATTAGGAACTGCATATATTTGGAACCTGAGAAGAAGAAAAACACCCAACCTTTGCAAACCCTCTTCAAAGAGCTGAACTAGGATTTATCAAGAAGTCTCCTTCTCAAGCCAAGCTGAGCCATGGTAACGTGCCACTGTCGAATACCAACGCCATTGCAGCTGTGCAAAAATGGCCGGAACAAGGGCAAATACTTTTGGGGCTGCGCAAAATACCCAAATAGGCAATGCAATTTCTTCAGATGGGCAGAAATTGAGCATGATAGCAAAGAAGGAACAGCAAGCACGTACGAGCACGAGATCAGCAAGAGTAAAGCAAACTTCGATGAAGCCAGTTCTCGTAATGTCTCAGACATAGACAACTTTGAAGCTAAGCACTTGCGAAGAGAACTAAAGTTTGCAAAGCATCAGGTAGATTGCTTGAAGAAAAGTCTAGTTGTCTTAGGAATATTTACTATTTTCCTTGTTGTCCTGAACATTGTAATCTTGTCTTTCTTAACAAAGATAATGCAAAAATCTCTGTAGAATGCATGTACTCTCGTGCATGAACAGTTTTAGAATAAACCAGAGGAAAGAAAAAAAACAATGAGATGTGTATCCCTCTCTATATATCTGTAATAATCAGTGATAAAAAACAATGAGTACGAACTGCATTTGGAAGTGCAAAATACTCACATGTGAAACCCAGTATCAAACAAGAACTGAAGCTGGAAATACAGACATCCATAACAACTTATTGACGAGATGATTATGAAGGGTATTGCTGAAAATTACAGAGCATAGGAATCATGTAACAAAGCTCACTTTTGTAATGTTTCATAGGAATCATGTAACAAAGCTCAGTTTTGTAACAGAGCATAGGAATGACGTAACAAAGCTCAATTTTGTTAAAAATCCAGTTCAGGGCAGAATTTGGCTACGAAGATTAGTACTCCTGTGCGTGAACAGTTTTAAAACATACCAGAAGAAAGATTGAAAACAATGAAATGTAAGTCCCTCTATATATATCTGTAATAAAACGTGCCAAAAAACAATGAGTTCTAACTGCATTTGGAAGTGCAAAATACTCACATGTGAAACCCAGTATCAAACAAAATCTCCTTTTGGAAATACGACGACTCACATGTGTATTGCTGAAAAATACAGAGCATAGGAATCATGTAACAAAGCTCAGTTTTGTAACAGAGCATAGGAATCATGTAACAAAGCTCAGTTTTGTAACAGAGCATAAGAATCACGTAACAAAGCTCAATTTTGTTAAAAATCCAGTGCAGTCTTGAATTTGGCTAAAAAGATGCTCAGATATATGTCTACATCATCATATATCCCACACCAGTAATCAACTACTACGCAAAGTTGGCTGCATTCCGATACAGTTTAATCAGCGCATTAGTTAACTGTTGGGACTGCCTCGCCAAAACGTTGCAAGTATTAATAACTGGATTAGAATATCAGGAATTTAGACAATCATCATTGCAGCAGGTTGTGCATGCATGTTAGGCAAACTGGGTCAAATAACAGTGCTCAGGCTACTCATAAATTCTAACAACACTTTTGCATGATCATTGTAGCTGTAACAATCAAAGGCTGCAATTTATGTTTCCTGAATAAGGACAGCATGAACTTGCCTCGCCTTAAGATTGTTAAGTTACATGTGATTGCATCTAATATGGGCATGCACTCATCATTGCACCGTTCAAGTTAAATTAAAAAGGTGACAGCTTGCCATACCAGCAATAAAGGACGCTATTGGGTCACCTCAGCCATGACTTAGAAGCCTATGTGGTACCTGAAATTAGAAAAACCATCAGCATAACCTGAGTCACACTTTGCCCCACTCACTAAGCATCACTCAACATCATGTACTAGAGTGCAACAACATAAATCAGAAAGGTAGCAACTGCATCATAACCCAAAATATACAGACGTACCAACCATGTAGAAGTTTTTTACGACATAATAACATAACTGTTAGGCCTAATGCAGAAAATAAAAGAGGTACCATCAGCATAAAGTCCCTGTACACAGTACGAGTCGAAGAACTGAACGTAGGATACCAGACTTGGTAGTGCAAGCTGTTAGGCAACGGAACCAAGCACATACATGGATAGCTAACCTAGCTTCCCCCATCTTGCTTCTTCATGAAATTGTCCAACAAAGCCCTTTGACCAAAGTCACTCTTACCTATAAAATGCCTGGCCTTGGATTCATCTTCATATATGGTATCGTAAAAAAGCTCAAGGCATTCTATTGGGTAGGTATCTTTGTGCCTGAAGATAGCATTGGACAATTTCTCTGTCCAGTGCAGGTTAACAAGATTGAGACAAGAAGAAAAGTGTTTAACTTCATCTACCATTTGTTGCATGATCTCATGCTCAGAGTGGGCCTTCCTCCCCCTCACTTTAGCCGATGGGATTTTCTTTGGATAGTCCTGGTAGGGGGCTTTGACGGTATTGTTTTGCGATTGATTGTCTTCATCTAACCTGTTGACCGTGGGCTGGGATTTCTGGGTCATAGGAATGTTGACATCCTCATTGGCATCATCTTCAAGATTAATAGGCTCGTGACCACCAAATTTCTCCATTGAAGCCTTAGCAAAGTCACCTCGTGCTTGATCATCTCCACAAATGAAGGCCAGGTTCTCGAAATGTTTCAGAGGCTTATTGATGTAATCTTTAAGCCTACTTTTGTTTTTATCCTGCATGCAACATGATAACATCATTAGCTCAATGCATAAGACACTACATTATTCACACCAACAGAAAATTGAATGGATTAAAAGTTAATTTACCTCATTCCACGTGTCAAAGCTCTCAGGATCCAGCATAATAGTTTGTGTAGCTTCATCCCAACCTGCGCCACTGATATTACGAGCAGCCTGCATGTCTTGAAACCAAGAACGAAGTGTTTTCATATGATTAACAACACTTTTGGTGACAAATGAAGTTCCAAATTTCTTGTTCACTTCAGCCGCTGCCATTGCAAACGCATGTTGTTTGAAATTTTTGTCTGGTTTAAGGCCAGACTTGGCCAAATTTGCAAGAAAGGGTATGAGCACTTCATCATGTGCAGGCGTCCACCATCTGGTTGGGGCAGTATTTGAGGCTTCAATTTCCACCTGTTTTTTCCGTTTCTTATGGGTAAGAGCTTTGCCTTTTCTTGGTGTGCAAGGCGAAGTTGCTACCACTTCATCGTTGGCCAACCTTTTTTTTTTACCTGAATCAGAAGTAGTCCCTGTAACACTAGCTGGAGAATGAAATTGTCCGGATGAATTGGACCCTTGAAGAGTTTGTGCCAATGGTGGTGGAGAACTGAGCATGTGCATGTAAGATGGAATGGGGTTTATCATGGGGAAAAAGTTACCATCGTAATGCGGTACATTTGGAAATACTGAGGATGATTGCACAAAGGGTGACGCTGACTGCAAGAGGGGATTGTAACTTGGATTGAATGCACTGCTGGCCGGAAACTGGGGAGGGGGTGGTGAGGCCATTGAAGTAGGGGAGTGAGTACAAAGCTCTTTGCCCACATCATGCCCTACGGAGGATGATTTGTCTCCCATTCCCTATAGTTCAACAATTGTAATTTGATGCCCTCAACATGACAAGTAGCAAATATATGAATACCATGCAAAATGCAAGTAAAGCAGCATCAAGTGAATATATGCTAAATAGGGAAATTCACCAAGAACCATAATAGTTTTCATAAAGTACACCAAGTCACCATGATAAGTGGAAGCCATTAAGTTACATGAAAAACCAACACTATGTAATTCATAAAAGTACTGCATTTGGAACTACCCAAATCACATGGCAGATTCAGACGTGTCACCATGCCGATACCTATGACAATAATCGGTCCACATGTCCAAAGCGATTTGATCTCTACGAGACCTCCACTCATCCTTTGAAGCGCTTTGTTCTCTTACCGATTGGAGCTGAGTGAAATCCATAACATTGGCCTCTTCATTAATTTCCTCTGCAAGAACTTCCTCTTCAAAGTCGAAGCTCTCATTGAGAAACTCATCATCTGGATCCACTGTTGCAATGTAGTTATGGAGAACTGTGCATGCCAAAACGATGTCAACTTGTACGGGGAAGGGGTAGTGGGGTTTTGCTGTGAGTATCTTGAAACGACTCTTCAATATACCGAAGGTAGCTTCAATCTTAGACCTCAAAGATGAATGTCTAAGGTTGAATAACTCCCTCCTATTTTGAGGTGTTCGGCCCGTAAATTCCTTCAGATGGTAACGAACACCGCGATAAGGGGAAATAAAACCCGGTTGGGTTGTGTACCCCGCATCGCACAGGTAATATTTATCTACATATTAGACAGTAATGTCATTAGAATTGTAAAAGTGCTATTATTAGTGACTAATTACTTTCGTTATCGAGCTTGTTACCAGTGTAAACCCGTAAGCCATATGGCTTCGGCCTAGATAGCGCTTCTTGAAGTATTCTATAGTCGTTAGCCGACCCCTCCCAACCAGCTAAAACGTAGGTGAACAGTTTGTTTGGTGTGCAAGCCGCAAGAACATTTTGTGTGACACCTTTGCGCCCTCTGAAACGCGCGACGAGTGCAGCAGGTAGCATGGCATCCACATGAGTCCCATCTATCATACCTATGCAATCCTATAGAGTGCAACGTACTTTGTCAATGTAATATATGACTTGCTTAGATTAGTAATATTATGCTAATTTGGTAGTGGATGATACCTTGAAAAATGGGTAAAATGATGGATTGCTTAGAATCTCTTGAGGCACTTCATTCGGTGCTTGTTTCATGTACTTGCCTTGTATGCATGAAATAGCTTGCAATACTCTGTTGAAGTATCTACTAACGGTCTCCCCTGATCTTATGAATTGTGTTCTCATCATACGATTTTTGGATTTATGGCCCAATATATTCAATGTTATGGCCAGTTGCTCCTCTACTGTAATGTGCCTAGAGTCCTTTAAGAGATTTTTCTTCCTCATTATCTTTGCAAGTTTCATAAAGGCACCTGAGCGCATTCTAACGAAGTTTTGACAGCTATCACTATAACCGTGATAGATACGACTCATCAATGCTGCCCTAGTCCTTTCCTGCCGTAGTCTTTCATCACTTGGTCCAGACCTTATTGATCTACGACGACGCTGCAGTCTCCTCAAAAATGTAAAAACTATAACCATGACCGACAAGGCAGCCCCAGCACATGTTCGAATGACAACATCTTCACCAGCAAAATCACCATCCATCTTCAAGTCCTACTTATAAGTTAAAATTATTAACTTAATATCAACTGGCGTAGATGTTAACCCCAGAATGAAATTAAAAACGAGATCAACATGCAGAGTTAACTAATTAAGCTGTTACCGCAGAAAATGTGGAATTAAAGCTGGTACTGCAGAAAAGTTTTGAGCAATTGTTCAGAGAAAAAGCTATGGAATCTTCCGCCAAAAAGGGCTTTGTGTAGTGTGGAACTAGGGCAAAAACCCCCCAAACCAGAAGCTTAACTTTCAAAGATTATAACTGATTATTGGATGCATGTTAGAAAATCTGGAAAGCTTGGCTCTGTGAAGAGGTATACCTTACGGAAAAATCGGTTCGCACTTAAAGCCACCGTAGTTGTCAAAATCTCCGGTCAAGATCAAAATCAGGCAGGTCAGTTGCAGATCTGACTATGCCGCAACCGGAAGAAGAGCAGCAGAAGAAGAAATCACCCAAAAAAGGGTATTTTGCTGCGAGATCTGGCTGTCCTCACTCAAACAGCACCTGAATGGTAGACTAGGGTTTCCAAGAACATACAAGTGCTTCGGCTGAAATTTTTGGGTGGAGTAGTTGAGGGATCAAGGCCCCAGTGCAATGGAGATGGCAAGGGGCGACATCAGGAAAAGGTAGGAGATGAAGCGGTGAAGGGAACCAGAGCCATTTCTCCGTTTTCTTCCCGCGGCCTCGTAAATCCAACCGCGTCAATTTTTTAATGGGAACGACGAGATTTCAAGGCGTTTTCAGGCGATTTAGGGCTGAAAACATATTTCTACAAAAAGTGACGTGGAACCCATTTCTCCGCCCCTTTTCTGAAAATATGCATCCGAACCAAACGAGGGAAATGGAAAACGTCCGAAACCCCAAATCTATGTGGCACTCATTTTCGTTTTCATTTCTCCGATTTCAGCGTTTTTTTGGGCAAACGAACAGCCCCTAAACCAAGAGTAGAAATTGATATTTGAAACTAATTTTTAGCCCTCAAAAATTCCATGGATTTCTACCAAATTCATGGAATCAAACATCCCTTGAGAAGCCCAAGGAAATTGGCCCAATCTAAGAGTTTGTGGACCTTAAAAATAGAGGCTAGGAACCAACTTAATCCAAAAACATAAGCTATTATCTTATTTAAGTCCACAATTCTTTTTTTAACATTATCAATGTATAATATTATATTCACATGTAATATCTCAAACGAATCCATAGAACCTCTGAATATGAGTATAGTTTAGATTAATAAATTCCAAATGCATTTGCTGCAGGCTATTTTTTTAATCTAGTAGGTACATTTGGAAAATCAGTGAAAGACAACCATCTCAATTTATTAGGAAAGATATTGTCCAAGATCAGCTAACAAATTAGTTGGCACATTGAGGAAACAAGCAATATGGGTTATAGATGACAATTCAGAGTGGCATGGGTTGGTCAAAGTCCAAATAGAAGAAGATTGTGTATAGAACATTGTAGCAATGATGATTCATGTTAAAATACTTGTTGCAGGTAGGATCTGCTATCAAATATTTACTCACATTGTTCCTGACATTATGACGAAATGATAGCTATGACCAACCATGGTTGCCATTTATCTAAGCTATATATAGAGCAGGCCTATTTAAAACGTTGAGCTCCAACATAATGTAAAATATATTGACTCTGGAGTCGATCACTTTTATTTATATATATCTCAATTAGCTTATATTGGAAATATGGAAGGAGTACAATCAAGAGGTTATGATACAAAATATTAAGAGGTTAGGATTTAGCAACTCCTGACTAATTAGCTACAGGCATGCATTCTACGTACTCTGATATGGCATTCCTTTGTTCATTTCTCATGACAGCGCTCACCTGTCTCTAACGAAATGATTTGTAAGGATCCTTGGTGTCAAGAAGACATCCTCCATGCTACGGTTGAGAGTTCCACCAGCCGATAACAAATGTTTTTGATAACTTCTACCTTAATGAATGTCATGAGTCTGCTTTCATCAAGTGATTAGTTTCCTTGGAATCAATTAACATGTAAATAGTTCTTATGTTTTCTTCAAGAATCCATTTTATTTATGAGGCACAAACTGTGCATGTGTCTCTTCGTGTTCGGCAGAACCATGTTAGGTAGCTCAAAATCAACAAGGTATGCCAAGAAATACACAAAATAAGAAGGAAACAAGATGGCACATTTAGTGATGCTACCCGATGAGAAACATAACAAAGACAAAACATAAATTAGGGAAGAAGAAGAAGAAGAGAGGTCAGCGCTGAATAAACATTCAAAATTACTTTTTTAATCATCAGATCTGTCATATGTTCAAGGCATCTGGCAGAGATTTGCCACAGTGACATGTTTGTACATATTTTGACAGTCAAAAAGGTTAAAGGTGATTATTTTTGGGAGAGAAAGCACGCAGCCATTAACATTTGAGATTAGGTTATATTCAACTCAGAGAGGGAAGGCTTAAATATTATTAGTCTTATTTGGAGTTTTGACTGCTCTATCATCAAGATATCATCTTATTAGAAATTTGCAAATTCTTTTACTGGAAGCAACAAGTTAAGATGTACAGAAGATAATATATTAGAAAGTTCATTACTGTTAGTACCATGTTAAGATGTACAGAAGATAATATATTAGATTGATGCAACTGGTATAATGGGGCCTAGAAAATGGAGGAGGAAAGGTAAAAAGACAGTTAAATGGATCATGAAGTTTCCTTCAAGAATAGATAGCACCAATAATTTTATAAATTTTCTTAGATTCCAGGATGTCGATAGATTTAAATAAAATGTCTTCAGAACAACTTCCATATCAATGAGGTTATCTGTCAATCAATTTAAAAGTATTATGGTTGAAACTTAGTTTATATAGAATCCTTACCTTTAGTAATGTCAAACACGCATAGTTCTTTTTTACTGTACCAAAACTCTAAAATTGTGGACGAGTTAATTAAGAGTATTAATTAAACCGACCCTACATTGTTATTAAATTTGGTTCCTTTCTGTAGCGACTAGGTAGTGGGGAAACTACACCCTGATTCTGAATCGGAATTGTGTTGCGTTTAGTTGACAATTATGTGTTCTTGAGTGAAACGGAAAATTAGTGCAACTCACATGGAGTAATAGTGTTTGTAATATTAGATATAAATCTCAATCGTCTAAATATTATGGGATGCATATGATCCAAGATGTGGTCTTTTCACTTGCTAAAGCAGTGATGGAGAGAATCCAAATCCCTTATTATTTTTTAAGTATCAACCAAAAAAAGGAAGAAAGAGAAATAATATCAGGGCTTTTCTTGTACCAACTTTACAAAATAGTATACAGCTGTATGATGCTCATATGCCTGATACCCTCACATTAAATAATCTTCAATGATCTCCATGCATGTTTGCCACCACCATTATTTCTGTCTTAGGAAAGTATGGAGCCCTCTGCCATTCTCCTGTATGGAGCCCTCTGCCTTTTCTGTCTTAGGAAAGTATAGCAGCCGTAGTTGTTAGTTTTATGATTGCCCCCCAAGAAATCTGATCACTCACAAGTGCAGACATTATAAAGTTAGTTTTCTTTTCTGTGCTGCTCCTGCTCTTTGAGTTAGTATATTTATACCACAGTGTAGCCTCATGTGCATATTTCAGAAATACCTGCAAATTGTTTTCAGAGATTGACAGTTCCATGAACCCTCCTACAACCTTTCAAGGCCTTTCTCTTTACTATACACCATCTCTGTTTTCAGCATCCATTGGCATGTGCTTCCTTTTGTATTGAAGTACTGCTTATGTACTGTAGAATGCTATCCTGTAGTTCCTGACTTTGTCTACGCAGATTCACACCCAGATAAAGCCACACATATAGTACTTTAATTCCACTACCGCCACAATATAAGTTTCATATCTCTGGTAAATATTACAGCATTGCAAAAAAATTATTAGCCATAGCTATTTCCATTATATGCTTTGATTATTGTTAGAATATTAAAATATAACACTCAATCCTCATCAAAACTTTGGAATTTGTGGCTAATGGTTAGCGACTTTAACATTGTACCAGAGCATCTAGGTTCAAATCTCACTGGCCACGAATTTAATACGGATTTTTTAAAGGAAAAATTGCTTCTAGCCCTCAACTTCCTTACAAGTATTACGTCCCCCCAAGACTTTTTCAACGCTCCCAAAACCCCCAAAAGCAACGTCATAATTCCCTGAGCTCCCAAAACATAAAACCCAAGAGTTTAAAACATGTGAAGACCATAATACATTCTCTCTCTCTCTCTCTCTCTCTCTCTCTCTCTCTCTCTCATGATGTTACTGTGATGATTTGAAATGGGTTTGGGGAGATTCCAATTCCCTCTAATTTTTTCCAACGGCGTCAACATCGACGGTGAAACTTTCCCTGCGTTCTTCATCGGCGATGAAGAAAACTGCGATCTTGAAGACGGTGATGATGAGTTGCGCGCCAACCCTCTTAAGTTAACATATTGTTGTAATTTTTTTGACATCGATGACTTGAGATTAAAGTAGAGTATGTAAATTTATATATTGTTGTTATTTTATTATAATAAGTTTATTGTTAAGCTTATGAGTTGGTGGTGAAGAAATGTTACGTGTTGATTTTGAAGGTTACGAGTTAATTGTAAAGTTTATTAGTTAGTTGCCAATGGTACGTGTTAGTTGTGAAGGTTACGAGTTGGTTATGAAAATGTTACGAGTTGGATGTGAAGATTACGAGTTGATTGTGAAGGATACGAGTAGGTTGTGAAGGTTACGTGTTGGTTGTTAAGCTTATGCGTTAAATGTGAATGTTACGAGTTGGTTGTGAAGGTTACGAGTTGGTTGTGAACCTCGAGAATGAGTTGATTGTGATTGTTGTTAACTAACATTCACAACCAACGCGTAACCTTGACAATCAATGTGTAATCTTGACAACCAACTGTAGGTTGTCTAAAAATCACAATAGATAACCGATTCCCCATCAAACACCAATGATGGAAGTTACAATTCAACGACTTCCAGATGGCTACAATTTGAAGACTTTCACGTAGATTGGTGAAGGTTACATTCTGACGACCTTCACAACAACTGATGAAAGCTCTAATCAACAGCCTTCACAATCAACATCAGAGTTACAATCTGACGACTCTCACATATCAAAGAGCTAAAGCAAAGATTATAAAATGATGATCTTTGCAACGCTTCGACAGAAAGAGACTACAAATCGACGATCTCTTCAAACCAAGACGTGAAAGTCTTCCCTGCGCACCAGCATCAAGACGCACCGCGTTCATAGCCACGAACGCAGCTCAGATGCAGTTTTCAACGCTGCCAACGCACCTTCCAAATCACTGCAAACGCAGCTCAGACGCAGCTTCCAACACTGCCAACGCAGCTTCCAAATCGCTGCAAACGCAGCTCAGACGCAGCTTCCAACGCTGTCAACGCAGCTTCCAAATCGCTACAAACGCAGCTCAGACGCAGCTTCCAAATCGCTGCAAACGTAGCTCAGACGCAGCTTCCAACGCTGCCAACGCAGCTTCCAAATTGCTGCAAATGAGCTTCCAGACGCTTTATCCGAGCTTCCAGATCCTGCGTCCGAGCTTCCAGACGCTGTGTTCAAGCTTCCAGGCACTGCGTTTGAATGCAGAATTCACGCTAAAACGTGGATTTTGCGTTTGACTCGTTTAAACACGAACTGAACGGTTTCAAAACCATTTCCCACGATCTGAGGGGATCACAACTCCACTCAGAAGTGATTTAAGGGGCGGTTACATCCCATTAGCCCCACTTAGGAGCGAATTAAGGGGACGGTTATACCCCTTAATCCCCTATAAATAACTAAAAAATCAGCTTAGTTCGGGGCAGGATCCTGATCCTTGATCTTTGAGGCTGGCTTTTGGATCCTTCTCCTTGGCAGCAAAGAAGAGATCTTTTGGCTTGTCTAACCAATTACGGTTAAGATCAATCAACTCATCAAGAGCTCTAAAACTTGCCATGCAAGTTCTTCACAACGTCAAATCATGAGGAGAAGATCATGTTCCAGTGAAACAAGACGTCGGATCGTCAACGGAGAGCAAACTCGACGCGAGCATTCGAGGGAGGTACTCCATCGCCACCGTGAAGAATCCAGAATTAAACAAAGAGGAGAATCCAGATCATTCTCCTCTCTTTTGTAATCAGGAAATCCAAATTATAATCGATTTTGAGAGAATACAAGTCAATTTTCTTTCACTATCTTTTTACTACAAATTTTTCGCAAACAAAAGATGGCGACTCCGCTGGGGATGAGCTTCTCTGACGAAGAAGTGGTGGCGCAATCCGACGTTCATCTCATTGGAATAACCGTCGAAACTCTTATTGTTGAGTTTGATCAAGCCAAGTATGAGGAAGCCCTTTCCTCTGGATCCCTTAGCCCCAAAGCTATGCGCAAGATCCGCAAAGTCTCTAAGGAGACTAAAGCTCCAACTGTTGCTCCTATGCCAAAGGAAGACTTTTTCTTTAGGCCGGATTGCTTGGACAGCCCCTCCTCCGATGGAGTGGGCTCAACTTCAACCAAACCCGTGTCAAGACGACGGGTATCGGGTCGCAAGAAGCCTATTGAGGCGACAAACTTGATCAACAAAGATGGTGATGTCGCTACAAAGGCCTTGAAGCAGGCTAAGAAGAATGCCGTTCGACACAGGAGGAGATCCCTACGACGAGCACATCTCCGAGAATGTTGATCCTCAAGTCAACATGAGCTTCGTGTTTGTGAGCCTAAACGCGACCCTGTGCCCTGCGTTTCTATTTCAGAATGCAAGTCTCGCGTCTATGAGCCCAAACATAGGCTCTGTGTGAAGAAGACTGAGCGCAGCCCTCAACCAGATCCATGTTCACCAAGAGCCAGTCCTGTCCAATCATGGACTAGGGGTTCCAATTCAAAACTCACAATCAGTGAGTAATTCGCTCATTCCAATGTGAACGACTGATTCCTACGGTCCCCTCGGGATATCAATGTTGCTCATATGCGGCCCAACTATTGTTGTTCAACCAATTTACGAACGTTGCTTTGCCCAACCAACGACGACGTTCTCACAGGAAGAAGTCTCCAGAGACCGAATATCCTAGGGTCACTATCAATGTGATCGGCAGAGGGAAAGCCTCAGGTCCTAGTTCCGATGACTCTGAGACAAGTCGTTCACCGACCGTCAGAGAAATCGCTAACGAGTTTGAAGGAATCTACCAACGCACTCGAACGCGAACAGGAGCTATTCTCCCTATCAACTATCGGAGGTTAGCTAGAGGAACCAATTCCGATGATGAACACTCAGCCATTGCAAAGTCCCAGTCATCAAGCTCTTTTGTTGAACATGAGAGCTCCTCTTATATTACGGGAAACCATGAAGATCTCGCGAAGAGACTTGACGAGCAGGAGGCCATGCTCAAATCTCAGCATGAGGCCATCAATGAACTCCTGGCTCTGTTGACCCAACTTGTCACAGACAAGGCCAAATCTCAAGAGAAATATTCGCCACCCAGGTAAGAATCTTCCCGAAGAGGAAGAACATCTTCATCCCGACTTCACACAAGCAAAGGGAAGGAAAAGTGGTTGATGGTGCTGCTTCTGATCAAGAAGCCCACAACTTGAAATCTTCCTCTGATGAAGGAAGAGAGACGGAGAACAAGCAGAATCTTCAGTCTACCAAAATAAAAGAATTGGAAGCCCGCCTCAATGTCATTGCTAACAGAAGTGAGCTTCAAGATGAGGGAGTTACCAGGTCTTATCCTACTGAATGGGATGCAGCCCCTTATCCTCCAAAGTTTGAAGTCCCGACGCTACAAACTTTTGATGGCACGGGATCACTGAACCAACATATCTATCATTTTAAGTCACAGACTGGGAATGTGATATCAAATGACGTCATTCTGGCTCGATTGTTTATTGGCACCCTCAAGAGAGTTGCATTTGAATGGTTCAGAAAAATGCCTACGGGATGTATCCAAAAGTGGGCGGATCTAAAGAGACTCTTCCTATCAAGATTCTTTAAAGAGGATACAGAAGTCTCCATCCATACCCTTCTCGCCATTAAGCAGAAGAAGAGGGAGTCTGTCAAAGCTTTCGTCAAGAGGTTCCGAAGCATGGCTCTTTGATGCCCGACAGGTATGATACAGTCTACCTTAGTAGAGACCTGTCGACATAACTTGCAGACAAACCTTCTAGCACAAATGAGGGTTACAGAATGCCATTCCTGGAGACAACTAATTTCTCAAGGCGAACAGGCTTAAAAGATTATTATCAGGGTCAAAGCTGAAGAACAAAGTAGGCAGGATCTACCTGAGCAATCAGACCAAGCTCAATCTTCTCAGTCAGAAGGGGAAGATACTACAGCCACTGAAGCTAATCATCTTCAGTAGGATGGCAGGTCCAACAACTATCACGTTAATAATTACCTCTGATAGTCAAACTCGTTAGATAATGGCCCACTAGGCGATGTGCCATGTCTATCCTTTTTTCCCCCTGTACTTGTTTAAGACTGGGGGTTGGTTTATTCGTAGTTCATTCGATTATGAACAATAAATTTTCTGAGTTGTCATGTTCAATAGAAAACCTCTGTCAACCACGAAATCCACCAAAACTATCACGTTAACCGTTACCTCTGATAGTCCATTTCCTCCAAATTCCCCCACCAATCCTCTTCAAGTAGGATGGCGGGTCCACCAAAACTATCACGTTAATCGTTACCTCTGATAGTCCATTTCCTCCAAATTCCCCCACCAATCCTCTTTAAGTAGGATGGCGGGTCCACCAAAACTATCACGTTAACCGTTACCTCTGATAGTCTATTTCCTCTAAACTCCCCCACCAATCCTCTTCAAGTAACATGGCGGGTCCACAAAAACTATCACGATAACATTTACCTCTGATAGTCCATCAACTTGCCAATCCTCTTCAAGTAGGATGACGGGTCCACAAAACTATCACGTTAACAGTTACCTCTGATAGTCAAACCCATCAGATAATGGCCTACCAGGTGATGTGCCTCTGTTCCGACTTCATGGATAGTGTCCCACTAGGTGATGTGCCTTATCTACCTCTTTTTATTCCCCTGCTAAGTCTTAGTCAAGACTGGGGGTTGGTTACTTGGAATCCACTGGATTAAGAGTAACGAATCTTTCACATCGTCAAGTTAACATTACACTTCTGACGATCATCACCCCCACAGAGTATGAATACAGCTTGCATCACTCCTAATTTGTCATGTTAACAATACACCTCTGACAATCAACTTATCAATCCTTATCAATAGGATGATAGGTCCTCGAAATTGCTCAAATTATAATCTTTCCCAGCAAGACACTAAGTCTTTAAAATCTTATTCAAATCACAAGTATCAGAACTCATCGTTCCTGATGATAAACTCACCTAGCAATTTTCCCCAGCGAGACTCTAATTCCTAAAATCTTGTGCAAGTCACAAGTACACATTTTCCTGTCATGTTAACACCACACCTCTGATAAATCAACTTATCAATCCTCTTCAATAGGATGATAAGTCCTCAAAGTTGCTCTGATCGCAATATTCTCTTGTCACGTTAACATCATACCTCTGAAAATCCACTTATCAATCCTCTTCAATAGGATGATAAGTCCCCAAAGTTGCTCCGATCGCAACATTCTCTTGTCACGTTAATCTCATACCTCTGACAATCCACTTATCAATCCTCGACAATAGGATGATAAGTTCACAAAGTTGCTCCAATCGCAACACATTCTCTTGTCATGTTAACACCATACCTCTGACAATCTACTTATCAATCCTCGTCAATAGGATGATAAGTCCACAAAGTTACTCCGATCGTAACAAATTCCCATCATGTTAATATCAAACCTCTGATAAAATCAACTTATCAACTCTCGTCAATAGAGCGATAGGTCCTCAAAGTTGCTCCGAACGTAACACTTTCAACTTATCGACTCTCTTCAATAGGATGATAAGTCCTCAAAGTTGCTCAGACCGTAACAAATTCCTATCACGTTAATATCACACCTCTGACGACCAAAACCAACTTATCGACTCTTCTCAATAGAGCGATAGGTCTACTTACCTGTCAAGTTAACATCACACCTCTGACGACCAAATCAACCTATCGACTCTCTTCAATAGAGCGATAGGTCTACTTACCCGTCAAGTTAACATCACACCTTTGACGACCAAATCAACTTATCGACTCTCTTCAATAGAGTGATAGCTCTACAAAATACTGTTAGGTTAACATCACACCTCTAACAGTCAAACCCCCCAATGAACTTGTTAATCTTTTTTCAACAAGAATAGCAAGTTTTTATTATAAAATTCCCAGGGGATTAAAGATTTTCTGGAATTATCCTAAAGATAGTGAAGAAAATTTCTGAATTTCACTCTAAGTGAAAATTCATGCTAAGTTAATACTACACCTCTGACGCTTTCAACTTTCTTTCAGTGCTTCAAGTAACACAGGAAGAAATAGTGACGAAGCCTACGTATTCAACATCGTAGCACCAAAAATCCATGCCTTTCACGCATGGGGGACTTTATCTTAATCCTTAAATAGAGATAAGTCAGTATCTAACACATGCTGTCGGGTAGTGCATTCCCGTAAAAATGGTAAAGCCCACGTATTCAATATCGTGGCAGGTTGTTATTATTAACACCAAAATCCATGCCTTACACGCATAGGGGACTTTATCTCGATCCCTAATTAGAGATAAGTCTACGCCTAACACGCGTTGCAGGTTAGTCTTTTACCGTGAAAAGGACATCAAAATCCATGCCTCACACGCATGGGGGAATTTATCTCGATCCCTAATTAGAGATAAACCTACGCCTAACACGCGTTGCCAGTTAGTCTTTTTCCGTGAAAATGACAAAGTCTATGTATTCAAAATCATAGCATCAAGTCTAAGAGGGTTCATTCTCTTAGCACAACATTACATGTGAAACGGATTCAAATAATTCACATGCTAGCCCGACTCAAACGGTAGTCGGTAAAGGCTTATCAAATCCGTTGATGGCTGAGGGTTTGCCAAAAATCCTATGAATATTTGCAGACCCATCAGCTGAATAAAGGTCCTGCATGAAAAATCCCTTCAACCAAGATGCCTTCAAAGCGGGTGCAAAGAACAACTCCTTATGATAAGAAATCAACAGCTCCAAGATCAGAGTTGAGATCCAAAGTATTCCGAAAATTCGTCTCAGTCAACCACAAACTTTCGAAAACTTCGGAGGGGGTTCTGTAGGCTGTCTAAAAATCACAATAGATAGTTGATTCCCCATCAAACACCGATGATGGAAGTTACAATTCAACGACTTCCAGATGGCTACAATTTGAAGACTTTCACGTAGATTGGTGAATGTTACAATCTGACGACCTTCACAACAACTGATGAAAGCTCTAATCAACAGTCTTCACAATCAACATCGGAGTTACAATCTGACGACTCTCACATATCAAAGAGCTAAAGCAAAGATTACAAAATAATGATCTTTGCAACGCTTCGACAGAAAGAGACTACAAATCGACGGTCTCTTCAAACCAAGACGTGAAAGTCCTCCTCGCGTACCAGCATCAAGACGCACCGCGTTTATAGCCACGAACGCAGCTCAGATGCAGTTTCCAACGCTGCCAACGCAGCTTCCAAATCGCTGCAAACGCAGCTCAGACGCAGCTTCCAACACTACCAACACAGCTTCCAAATCACTGCAAACGCAGCTCAGACGCAGCTTCCAATGCTTCCAACGCAGTTTCCAAATCGCTACAAACGCAGCTCAGACGCAGCTTCCAAATCGCTGCAAACGCAGCTCAGACATAGCTTCCAACGCTGTCAACGCAGCTTCCAAATTGCTTCAAATGAGCTTTCAGACGTTGCGTCCGAGATTCCAGACGCTGCGTCCGAGCTTCCAGACGCTGCGTCCGAGCTTCCAGACGCTGCGTTCAAGCTTCCAGGCACTGCGTTTGAATGCAGAATTCACGTCAAAACGCGGATTTTGCGTTTGACTCGTTCAAACACGAGCTAAACGGTTTCAAAACCGTTTCCCACGATCTGAGGGGATCACAACTCTACTCAGGAGTGATTTAAGGGGCGGTTACATCCCATTAGCCCTACTTAGGAGTGAATTAAGGGGGCAGGAATACTCCTTAATCCCCTATAAATAACTAAGAAATCAGCTTAGTTCGGGACTGGATCCTGATCCTTGATCTTTGAGGCTGGCTTTTGGATCCTTCTCCTTAGTAGCAAAGAAGAGATCTTTTGGCTTGTCTAACCAATTTCGGTTAAGATCAATCAACTCATCAAGAGTTCTAAAACTTGCCACGCAAGTTCTCCACAACGTCAAATCGTGAGGAGAAGATCATGTTCCAGTGAAACAAGACGTCGGATCGTCAACGGAGAGCAAACTTGACGCGATCAATCGAGGGAGGCACTCCATCGCCATTGTGAAGAACCCAGAATTAAACAAAGGGGAGAATCCATATCATTCTCCTCTCTTTTGTAATTAGGAAATCCAAATTGTAATCGATTTTGAGAGAATACAAGTCAATTTTCTTTCACTGTCTTTTTACTATAAATTTTCTGCAAACACCAACGCGTAACATTCACAACAAAGTCATAACATTGACAACCAACGCGTAACCTTCACAACCAACGCATAACCTTCACAACCAACTCGTATCCTTAACAACCAATGCGTAACCTTGACAACCAACGCGTAACATTCACAATCAACTCGTAACATTCACACCCAACTCGTAACATTTACATAACCAACTCGTAACCTTCACAACCAACATGTACCCTTGGCAACTAATTCATAAACTTCACATCCAACTTGTAACCTTAAAAACTAACACTAACCTTCCTTCACAACTAACTCGTAAGCGTCACAACTAACTCATAACATTCATAATCAACTCATAACCATCACAACCAACTCATAACCTTCACAACCAACGCGTGACCTTTATAACCAATATGTAACCTTCACAACCAACTTGTATCCTTCACAACCAACTCGTAGCCTTGAAAACCAATGTGAAACCTTCACAACCAACATGTAACCTTCACAACCAACTCATAACCTTCACAACCAACTCGTAACATGTTCACAACTAATTCGTAATATTCACAACCAATACGTACCATTGATAACTAACTCGTAATATTCACAACCAATACGTACCATTGATAACTAACTCGTAAACTTCACAACCAACTCGTAACCTTCAAAACCAACATGTAACATTCATAACTAACTTCACCACCAAGTCATAAGCTTAACAACAAACTTATTACAGTAAAATAACAATAATATATAAAAATATATATATACTCTACTTTAATCTTAAGTCATCGATTTCAAAAAAATTACAACAATATGTAAACTTAAAGAGGTTGGTGACGCAACTCGTCATTATCGCCTTCAAGATTGTAATTTTCTTCACCGCCGATGACGAACGCTAGGAAAGCTTTGCCGCCAATGTCAACGCCGTTAGAAAATTTTGGAGGGAACTAGAATTCCCCCTAAAAAACTCATTTTAAATCATCACAGTAACATTATGGAGAGAGAGAGAGAGAGAGAGTATTATGGTCTTCACATGTTTTAAACTCTTGGATTTTGTATTTTGGGGGCTCAGGGAATTATGACTTTACTTTTGGGGGTTTTGGGAGCGTTGAAAAAATCTTGGGGGTGGTCGGAATACTTGTAAGGAAGTTGGGGTCTAGAAGCAATTTTCCTTTTTTTTTAAATTGTCACCCATTGAGTCCAGGTTTCGGCCCATAAACATGTAAGTGAAGTAGAAAATTTCCATACAGGAAGTAGCAGGTGATTGTATCTAGCATTCGAAATTTAAATTAAAGACAAAATTTATAACGGAGCTAATGGGATATTATTTGATGATAGTTTCTTATCTTCCATTGGTACTATAATGCTAGACTGAGGGACATCAACAAGGATCTTTGAAATAATGCTTTCAGCAAATTAACTGTATATTTTACAAATGGTTATAAAGCCTTCCATGACCTACATACTGCCAAGACAATTATTAGTTTTTGGGGAAAACACGGCATGCATGTTTGTCGAGAAAACATCCTGGTCCTCTAATCATAAGGAGAATTTTAGTGATTTATGAAGATTATTGTGATTCATATGTCTAGCAGAAATATCAAGCAGAGTACATATATTATGTCGTACTTGAATTGTCACACGCCGTGCGGAAGCGTGCTCACGAACCAAATGAGTCGGCGAGCGATGAGAGAAGAACCAAACAAAACACGAGTGTAATTCACAAAATAACAACCAAAATCACACACAAACACAAAGATTTATGTGGTTCGGCAATTGCCTACGTCCACGGAGAGATGATGGGGAGATTTCACTATATTGAGGAGAAACAACGGGTTATAATCTCTCAAATAACTCTCAAAATAACTCAACCAATGATCTATCACTCCCTCACAATAATCTCCCTCTCAAAGTACTCAAAAGAGCCCAAATTCTTTGTTCAAGCTCTCTCTTAACCCTAAAATGTGTGTTTTTATTTATAACAAACACAATCCAAAACAGGGTGGGAATCTGAAAACGAGTCTTCCACACCCGGGTGTGGCACACACTACACCCCTAACAATAGGATAGATTCTACCATACATGGTTGTGGCACTCACCACACCCCTAATAACAAGGCAAATTCTACCACACCTGGGTGTAGTACGCACCACACCCTAGCTGCTAAATTTTTATTTTTTTAACACTTTGAACAATTCGATGCAGTTTTCTACAATTCTCCACCTCGGCCAAGTGTTCCCAAAACTGAGCCAACACTAACATGAGCACTAATGCGTCGTCTCACCAAATCCAGCTGCACCAATGTGGTTGCCTACGTACCCCCTCTCCCAAAGGATCAAGCCGCCCGTAGTTCATCCAAATGGTCGCAAACGACCTCAACAATCACAAATTTGCAATAAGTTTCTACAATAATCAAACTTATTGCTGGGAACCACCTTTGTAAGTATATCCGCTGGATTGTCTTTTGTGTAGACCTACACGAGCTTCACATCCCCATCTTCAAGAATATCCTGAACGAAGTGATAACGAACGTCAATGTGCTTCATCCGTGCATGGAAAACATGATTCCTCGCCAAATAAATAGCACTCGTGCTATCACAACAAATGGTGATGGATCGCTATGAAACACTAAGATACTCCAAAAGTCATCGAAGCCAAATCCTCTCCTTAACAGCCTCTGTAATCGCTATATACTTTGCTTTCGTCGTGACAAAGCCACCGTAGACTGTAAGGTGCATCTCCAACACACCATCACATGGGTCAAAGTGAACATATTCTATGTCATCGATCGATGTTTATCCAAATCTCCAGCGTAATCTGAATCTACGTATCCAATACATAGCTTCCCACCACTAGTGTCCCGCTAAAAAACCAAACCAATATTGAGAGTACCTCGTGTTTGCGTCGGAAATCAATTTCATTACAGAACTCATTTATAACGTTTATCGTTTACAATAAGTTCAAAAGGAGGTTTTTTATAAGATTTTTCTTACACAAAAGAAATAAAAAGACAATCTCCTAGAAACACACGTAGAGGATGTTTATCATCCACTACTTGCGTGAGATCTTTATCTGTGTCGGGGACGCGTTAGTCCGTGGATGACTGAACGATAGATCTGGATTGATGCGCATGAAGGTGTAGTATTTTTTGTTTCAATCGAGAAAACTTAGAACTAAAGTAAATAATCTCAACCAAGTGAGATTATTACTATTCTCAAGATTAAAACAAGGTCCGATCTCGAGGGAAGGATGAAAACAGGCTTCAAATCTCTCGAAATATTTCTCTTTATGCTAAAGTTCACAGAGATCTTGCTAGCCTCTCTTTGAAATTTATAGATCTGCTCTCACAGGGTCAGCACCTCACCTCTAAGCTCTAAATTTCAGATCCCCTATGTGTAGGGGCCCTAGGGGTATATTTATAGACTTTGATGATGTATTTTTGGATAAGAATTCATGATTTGATCTTATCTTTGGTTAATAATAGCTTAACCACGTTTAGGGATGATCCCAATGTAGTTAGAGAGCCAGTAGATTGAACGAATCCCGAGAAAATACATTATTAGGAACTTCACTGTGCGAGTCACCTCAATATTACTCGGCACTGTTCCGAGTCACATTGAGGTGACTCGGGATTTCCGAGTCACCTTGAGGTGACTCGGAATTTCTGAGTCAATTTGAGGTGATTGGGATTTTTTGATTTCTCGGTTTGGTCTTGTTCCGTCGTTTTGGGCAAATTTCGACGTTTCGTACGCATTCTTTTGCTTCTTGTTGGCCTCAGATGATCTCTTTTGACTTAGATGATGACGTCATCATCTTCTCTTCATCTTGAGCTATGTTCCAAAAACCTATAAGCTTGGTCTAATAGTTTAGGTAAGGTTCGATCAGTTCAGGCGGACTTCAGAACATGTTGCGAAGAACGGGTCATAACTTTCAAACCGTAAGTTAGAGTTAGACGAATTATATATTAAAATTGTTATCTCGACAACATGGTGCCGACCAAACCCACTAAAGTTCAGTTTGCCGTCGTTCGTTTTGCCAAATTCCCTCTAGTTTGAGAGATATCAGCGTTTTCGTCAATTTTGAGCTTCTTTGCAATCTATAGGCAATTTTTTATACCTACAGATAACCCCTCCAAAGTATTTTGGCCTCATTCTTTTATAGAGAAGTTTGTAATATTTTGGATAAGATAGACCCAGCTTTCAATTCTTTGACTTCTTCGGCTTTCATCCTAGTCAGTATTTTTGTCAAATAGTCTAAAATTCTTCCGGTGCTATGTTTATCGTCTGACCGTTGTCAAAATCTTAAACTAAAAACCAGTGTGTTGATTTCTGAATTAGCTTGCGTCATTGAGTTGATGTTGAACTAATCATCTTCGTCGGGAGGTTGTATCTGAATTACGATTGAACTCCCCGGGGTAATTTGGAACTGAGAATTATCCTGAGCCTTATTTTGGTGAAATTGTTAACGCGTTGACTGGCGTTGACCTCCAATGCGGTATGAATACACTTTATACTCATATGTTAACTGAAGTCTATATAGTTTAAGCTATTAAGGCGTTGGAGTGTGGAGAATCAGTTTATACTCGTATACTCATTGGAGTTTTAGGAATCAATTTAACCTCATATACCCGTTGGTGGTTCAAGGAGATGCAATCTATTCTCATATACTCATCAGAGTGTGGGAAGAGCAAGCTGAGAATACATCAAAGGCTCACCAGGTTGAGCTCTTTGTGAGAGATTTGATTATAGGACCAGCTATAAATGCTGATACAGCTACTATCTCTGAAGCTACCCCAGACGCTCGAGTCACAAGACCAACTGATAAAACTAGTGCGTCAATGACTATTAAAGTTGATTGAAGATGAAGCTTATACAAGGTTTATGAAGAGAAGCTCTATGTATTAGAAGAGTGAATTCGTCATTGCAAGCTGTTCATTATAGGATTTTTGGTAAACTCTCAGCCATCAATGGATTTGATAAGTCTTTACTGACTACCGTTTAAGTTGAGCTAGCATGTAAATTGTCTAAGTCCATTCTATATGTAACGTTATGCTAAATGAATGAACTCTTTTAGACTTAGTGTTATAATATCAAATACATATACTTTGTCATTTTCACGGGAATGTACCACCCTGCAATGCGTGTTAAACGTAGGCTTATCTCTAATTAGGGATCGGGATAATATCCCTCCATGCGTACAAGGCATAGATTTTGGCATTATTAATAACAACCTATCATGATGCCGAATACGTGAGCTTTCGTCCTTTTCGCGATAAAAGACTAAACGACTACGCGTGTTAGGCGTAGACTTATCTCTAATTAGGGATCAAAATAATATCCCCCATGCATGAAAGGTATGGATTTTTGTTGCTACGATGTTGAATACGTAGACTTGGTCATTTTGGTGGGAACGGACCACTCGGCAGCATGTGTTAGATATAGACTTATTTCTAATTAGGGATCAAGATAAAGTCTCACATGCGTGAAAGACATGGATTTTTGTTGCTACGATATTAAATACGTAGACTTGGTCATTTTTGCGGGAACGGACTACCCGGAAGCATGTGTTAGATGCATACTTATCTCTATTTAGGGATCAAGATGAAGTTCCCCATGCATAAAAGACACGGATTTTGGTATTGAAAGATTGTGTCTTCTCTTGGGGCAAAGACAAACCTGGTGTCGAAGAGGAAGAATTTTATATTTTATCTCTTACGTTAGAAGAAACTTAAAGTGGGATCTCCGTTCTGAGAATCTAAGAGTGGGATCTCTACTCCGAGAATCTGAAAGATTTAGATAACCCTAACTATCAGAAGGTTTGATTACCCAATCTGAAGGTGGATTTCTCGTTTATCAAGAATTTTAACTTTGGTCCTAACTGTTTAAAGGTTTGACCAAGTAGAAATTTTGAAACAATCCTAACTATAGGAAGGTTTGATCGCCTGATTTTGGTGGAAAACTCTCATTGATCGAAAAAAATTCTAGTTTCGGTCACTCTTTAAAGGTTAGACCAATTGAGAATTTGAGACGACCCTAAATGTTTAAAGGTTTGATCATTCAATTTGAGTGCGAACCTCTCATTCATGGAAGGAATCGAGAGGGAATTTTGGCTTTGGCCCTAACCGTTTAAAGGTTTGACCAAAGGGGAGTTTGAATAAATTTAACCATGAAGAATTTTGGTGGACCCATCATCAATTAATTTGATCAGTGAGGAATTTTATGATGGAGGACCATGAATCATTAAACACTCCATAATAGGAGTTTCACGAGTAAAGGTTAGCCATATGCAGTTGTTGAATCTCATCTCAACAAAAGAGTGCTCCGAAAGTCACAGGGGGGTTTAATCATCATGGAAATAATTCAATAGACACAGTGAGAGGTTCTTAACTCTTTTTATCATGATTAAGAATGAACTATTCTGATGATTGGTTTTCACCTTAAATAATCAATTGGTTTTGAGTTATCATTAAGAATATCATGTGTAGTATTCTCCAGGAACATCTCATTGGGATGCATTAAGGTATTCCACCCCTAACTTTTTGACAAACCTGAATCCAATTATATTCGGTCACATTGTTGGGTTATCCTTAAGAATATTAAGAGTAATATTCTGTAGGAACTTCTCGTTGTTCAAAATAAGGGAAGCAGTTTAACCTCGTATACCCGTTGGAGGAAAGCGAGAAGCAGTTTATACTCTTATACTTATCGGAGTCTTCCCTATTCTCATTTGGCTTATTTTGTCGTTATGACGCAGATATCAACCAAGGCTTGAATGCTGTTCTTCAGAGTAAAATAAGTTTTCATTGGATGATGGACCCTCATATTATACACACAGTACTTTAGATCTGAGGTCTTATTTGCTTCCTCCTGATTTGTAACCGGTGGCAGCTTGATTTTATTGTTGGCGAGGAAGTACTCAAAGATGGCTGGAACTTCATCATCTTTGAAAGAATACTCTTGCTAGGATCTAGGATCAGTTGCAGGTGCCTTAACCGTTGATTGGCTTCTCTCAACCTTCTTTCTTTTGAGAAAGCATTCGGCCAGTTCACCGTGTAGTTTTAACTCTTTCCACGTGGTTGAAGGTACAACTCCCATGACCTCTAACACGTCTAGAGAAAGTTTGTTATGATAGGTTTAGAATATGAATTCCTCTGTGACTGGTTCCTGGTAGTTCATCTCCTTATTGCAGAAGCGTTTGACGAAATTATCAACCGTCTCCTTGTCCTTTTACTTCTCATCTAGAAGAGCTCCGATCGACACATCAGTGTTGTCATCAAAAAAGTGGCTAAGAAATAGGTTTTCTATGTTATCCTAGCTATTGATGCTTCCAGGCTTGAGACGTCGGTACCAATTAAAGGCGGCCCCGTGAAGGGTGCCAACAAATAACCGAGACCCTTTGTGAAATGATCCTGGGGCAGCTACATTTTGATAATACTACCCTAATAAATTTCTCATATGGATAATGAGAACTCATTTTTTGGACAATCCTGTTCTGAGATTTGTTCGCGCCCCCAGCCTGATGGCGTAACTCGTCGGCATGATGACCGGAGCACTCCATCACTTGTTGGTGTGATTTCTCAGGTACAACACCATCTTTTGATGGATACGTTGTAGGCTGTCTAAAAATCACAACAGATAGCTTATCCCCATCAAACATTAACAATGGGGGTTACAATTCGACGACTTCTAAAAGGTTACAATTTGAAGACTTTTACGTAGATCGATGAATGTTACAAAGCAACGACCTTCACGACAATCGATGAAAGCTTTGATCAACGGTCTTCACAACCAATAATGAGAGTTGTAATCTGACGACTCTCACATTTCAAAGAGCTAAAGTGAAGATTACTAAACAACGATCGTCGCGACGCTCTGACAGAAGAGATTACAAGCCAACAATCTCTTCAATCCAAGATGCAGGACTCATCCCTGCATCCCAGAGGTGAAGCACAAGCGGTCTCATTCTAGAGTCAAAGCTATGCAAACGTAGCTTCCATTCGCTACCAAACACAGCTCCTAAATGCTGTAAAACGTAGCTTCCATTCGTTGCCAAACACAGCTCCTAAATGCTGCAAAACGCAGCTTCCAACCGCTACCAAACGCAACATCTAACTATTGCTAGCGTAGCTTCTAACAACTGCAAACGCATGTTCCATCTGTTGCCCAATGTAACTTACAAATACTGTGTTCAAATACAGATTTCATTTCAGAATGCAGGACCTGTGTTTGACTCGTTCAAACACGAGTTGAACGGTTCCAGAAACCGTTTTCTCCTCATGATCTGAGGGATTTCCGCCCCCACTTAGGAGCGGATTTAGGAGGCTGTTACACCCTATTTAGCCCCACTTAGGAGCAGATTAAGGAGGTGATTACACCCCTTAATCCACTATAAATAACTAAAAAATCAGTTTAGTTGAGGGCTGGTCAGCTTTTTGGCTTGGGCGGATTAAGAGAGATCTTTGGATCCTTGAGCATTTTCAGATCTAGAGATCAGCAAAGGCATTCTTCGGCAACAAGAGCTATCTTCGTGCTTGGTTTGTTTAACCAATTACGGTTAAGATCAATCAACTCTTTTATAAGAGTTTAAACTCACTGTGAATTATCAATTCGTTTAGAGTTTCAAACTTACCACGTAAGTCCTCCACGGCGTTAAATCATGAGGAGAAGACCACGTTTCAGTGAATCAAGATGTTCGGATCATCAACGGAGAGCAAACTCGATGGGAGCATTCGAGAGAGGCACTCCATCGCCATTGTGAAGAACCCAGAACTAAACAAAAGAGAGAATCTAGATCAATTCTTCTCTCTTTTGTAATCAGGAAATTCAATTGTAATTGAGATCAAAGGAATACAAATCAATTTTCCTTCATTTCTTTTTACTATAAATTTTCCACAAACATACATCTTCTTTTGGGAATGTACAACCTTATTGGCACTCTCAGGAGTCATACGTTTGAAATCACCCCCTTGCGGGTGTGGAGCCTTAATGGGCTCCTGGACTTCGACACGCACCCCAAGCAAGAAGTGATAGGAATTCTCCAAGAAGGGGAGACCTCCTTGCCTCTTTTGTGCACATTGCACGAACAACTACATTGAGGTGTCTCAATTTGTTTGGAAGTGGAGGGACACCTTTGAGCAGCATTTAGCTTGACAGGAGTGTTTGTACGACCCCTGGTCTGAGGAATTGCTCAGGTTTTGATCATTGGAGCTTTTCCTCGATCCTTGTGTAGATAACTGAGTCGATCACCATCGTTACTTTGAATTTTTATAGATCAATACTACCGTGGGGCTTCACCGGAAGTATGGGAGAGACCGGGACAGGAGCGGACATCGGCAGATGTGAGGAAATAGTCGCAGGGGTGTCCCTTAGGGAGAGACACCGCAAGACCTCTTAGCCATGGCCGAGACACCTTGGTGTGTCTCGGCCTTGGCCAAGACAATTTAATATGTCTCGGCTTTGGCCGAGACACTTTGACGTCGATGGGCCTTGGCCAAGACAATTTAATATGTCTCGGCTTTGGCCGAGACACTTTGACGTCGATGCAGTCATTTCACTTGATTTCGACGCAGTCTTCAATTTTAGCACCCAAACTTCGCAGGACTTTGGCAATTCTTTGGCCATTTCCTTCTTTTTCATGTCTTGTGCCTTTCGCACAAGGGCACACGCACGTGCGGCACATGCGTGATGCTTCTGAATACGCTCTTTCAAGGTTGAACGAGTTTTTTGAGGAGAACTCATTCTTTCGTCGATGGTTTGGAGGAAGTGACAACAAATTGCCGTTGAAGTGGCAGGATTACTTGACGCTTCTTTAACTCTAAGTCCGTATAGTAACGAACTCCATCGACCTGTTCCAAGATCTTGGCGATTTGACGATCTTGGCATTGGCGTCACCTCTGACGAGCCCTCTTCGTCACAGTTGGCATACTTTGGTTAAACAACTCTTTGACTGGAGAGGAGTTATGGCGAGTGGAGTCACTTATAGCCTTCATCAGTGAATACACCTCCTTCAAAGACAAAATCTTTCCGCACTTGCAAGGAGAGGAGGATTTTGATGAAGACGAGGAGAAATATTCCTCAAAATTGACTTCGTCGAACTCGTACTCGACCGCTGAATCAATCGAGATCTTGATCTTCGATTGCGATACGACAGCCTCGGTAGAGAGGCTGTTGGCTCCCACTATGGTCGCTAGTGTGTTTGCATCAGAAATCAATTTTATTGCAAAACTCATTTACAACGTTTATCATTTACAATAAGTTCAAAAAAGGACCCTTTTTATAAGACTTTTCTTACATAAAAGAAATAAAAAGACAATCTCCTAAAAACACACGCAGAGGACGTTTATCATCCACTACTTGTGTGGGATCTTTGTCTATACGAGGGACGCGTTAGTCCGTGGACGACCTAACGATAGATCCAAATTGATGCGTACGAAGGCTTAGTGTTCTTTGTTTCAATAGAGGAAACTTAGAACTGAAGTAAATAATCTCAACCAAGTGAGATTATTACTTTTCTTAAGATCAAAACAAGGTCTGATCTCGAGGGAAGGATGAAAAGGGGCTTCAGATCTCTCAAAATCTTCCTCTTTTTGCTGAAGTTCGCCGAGATCTCACTAGCTTCTCTCTGAAATTCATAGGTCTTCTCTCACAGGGTCAGCACCTCGCCTCCAAGCTTCCAATTTCAGATCCCCCGTGTATAGGGGCCCTAGGGGTGTATTTATAGACTTTGGATGCTGTGTTTTTGTTTAAGAATTCATAATTTAATCTTATCTTCAATTAATAGTGGCTTAACTATGTTTTAGGATGATCCCAAGGCAATTAGGGAGCCAATAGATTGAACAAATCCTGAGAAAAATACGTCATTAGGAACTTCACTGTGCGAGTCACCTCAATGTGACTCGGCATTGTTCCGAGTCACATTAAGGTGACTCGGATTTCCGAGTCACATTGAGGTGAGTCAAGATTTTAAAGTCACCTTGAGGTGAGTCAGGATTTCTGAGTCACCTTGAGGTGACTCGCAATTTTCGAGTCACTTCGAGGTGACTTGATTTTCCAAATTCGCGGTTTGGTCTTGTTCCGTCGTTTTGCGCAAGTTTTAATGTTTCGTACGCATTCATTTGCTTTTTTTGGCCTTGGATGATATATTTTAATTTAGATAATAGCGTTCATTATCTTTGCTTCATCTCGAGCTGTGTTCCTAGAATCTATGGGCTTGGTCCAATAGTTCCGGCGAGGTTCGATCAGTTTAGGCGGACTTCAGAACATGTTACGAAGAACAGGTCATAACTTTCAAACCGTAAGTCGGAATTGAATGAATTATATATGAAAATCACCTATCTCGATAAGACGGGGCCAAAAAAATTATTGAAGTTCAATTTGCCACTATCTGTTATGCCAAATTCCCTCCAGTTTGAGAGATATCAGCATTTTCGTCAATTTTGAGCTTCTTTGCAATCTATAGGCAATTTTTTATGCCTACACCTTGAATATACCTCAAAATCTATCTCACAATATCCCAATGACCTGGATCTAGGTCGTACATGTATCTCTAAACCATGCTCACTGCCTGTGGTAAATCCGACCTTGTACAAACTATGGCGTACATCAAACATCCCATTACGCTCGCATATGGAGTTTTTGACATTAACTCTCTATCTTCAACTATCTTTGGTGAAAGGTCAGCTGAAAGTTTCAAATAGACTCCTAATGGTACACTAACTGGCTTCATCTCCATACTCACATTAAATCGCTGTAGCATCTTCTTCAAATACACCACATGTGTCAAATGAATTCTGCCTCTATTTTTGTCTCTGCCATTCTCCATCCCCAAAAGGTGTTTTGCTTCACCCATCTATAGTGAATCTGGAAATAGAAGTAACCAACATGTTATCGACATAAAGCAACAAATAAATATACGCACCGCCTCTATTTTCGTCAAAAGTCTGTTTTGTTGTCGAATTCATTATATCTTCTTTTGATTACAACAAATTCAAAAGGATAGTCTTTTTATAAGACTTATTTTACACAACAAAGCGAAAATTATAACTTTTGAGAAAATAACACAATAGCTGTTTATCAACTACTGCTTTTGTGGGACTTTGCCTGTGCCGGGAGCGTGTTAGCTCGTGGACCACCGAATCACAGATCGTGAAGAGGGGTTGCTGATTCTTCCTTCGTTTATCGAAGTGAGAATTTGAAACGAAGATCTTATCAAAGTAAGATAGTCGTTCTTCTTAAGAACAAGTCAAAGCTCGAACTCAAGGAATTGCTTCAAGAACTTAAATCTCTGCTCTCTCTGCTCTGGATTACTCTAACAAATGCTCGATGATCAGCCCCCCTAAAAAAATCGATCTCGGGGAGTATTTATAACCCCTGGGCAAAAACTGCTTCCGAGACAGTGTTTGCTGTCTCGGCGGCCGAGACAGCAAAGACTGTCTCGGGTTCCGAGACAGTAAACACTGTCTCGGGTTCCGAGACAGTAAATGCTGTCTCGGAAATCCTCAACTGCCTGACAGTTTCTTGTAACTGCCTTCCCACGTTTTAAAACTCCGTTATTTTGGCAGTTATCAACGTGATTCTCGCCCATGACGTTTCCCACGTTCCTGAACAGTTGGTGGCCACGTGTCGGCGGTTTTCAAAGTACTTTTGACCTTCTGAGAGCTGTCTCGCGTGCGAGACAGTAAATGCTGTCTCGCACGGCGAGACAGTAAAGACTATCTCGCGTAGACGAGACAGTAAAAGTCTGTCTCGCACGGCGAGACAGAAAAGACTGTCTCGCACGGCGAGACAGTAAAGACTGTCTCGCGTGCGAGACAATAAAGACTGTCTCGCGTGCGAGACAGTCCATACTTGTGTTCTTCTTTTTTTGACTTTTTGGATGACTTCCTTTTGAGCTGTGTTTGGATATCTTTCAGCATTTTTTGACGCCTACAGATACCCCCTCCAAAGTGTTCCAGACTTATTCTTTTATAGAGGAGTCTGGGACACTTTGGATAAGACAGGTCTTATTTGCAATCCTTTCAATACTTGATTGAGTAGATTGTACAGAAGGACCCGTAAATGGCTTCAAATCTCGACCTCTTCATCCTTTTTTCCATTCAGTGCTTTGTAGAATAGACAAAATTCTTTCGGTGCTACGCTTATCGTTTGACCATTGTCGAAGTCTTGACTCGAAGTTGTAATTTGTACTTGTGAATTCAGCTTTTGTCATCAAACTGATACTGGTGGGAAGTAACCAGGTTATTCTTAAGAATATTCTAAGTGATATTCTCTAGAAACTTCCTGTTGAGGGTAGGGAAACAGTTTAGACTCATGTACCTATTGGAGTATTCTGGTCTCTTTTTTGTTGGTAGAGATTAACCCGAAATCGGAGAGGAAGAATTTTATATTCTATCTCCTGGTCTCTTGTTTGTTGGTAGAGATAAACCCGAAATCAGAGAGGAAGAATTTTATATTCTATCTCCTGATGCAAAGGAAACTCGAAGTGGGATCTCCACTTAGAGAACCTGGATTGGTTTGAATAATCCTAACTGTCATAAGGTTTGATTATCCAATTCAAAAGTTGACCTTTCGTTCACAAAATGAATCGAAAGGAGATTTGGTTGTGGTCCTCACTGTAGTAAGGTTTGACCAAGTTAGAGTTTCGAGGTGATCCTAACTGTAGGAAGGTTTGATCGCTCGATTTGTGGACCTCTCGTTCATGGAAGGAATCGAGAGAAGATTTTGGC
>BQKN01066300.1:422140-434532 GCA_022839385.1 Asparagus kiusianus | reverse complement strand
CGAGAGAAGATTTTGGCTTTGGTCCTAACTGTTTAAAGGTTTGACCAAATGGGGGTTTGATACGATTCTAACTGTCATAAGGTTTGATCGTTCAATTTGTGGACCTCTCGTTCATGGAAGGAATCGAGAGGGGATTTTGGCTTTGGTCCTAACTGTTTAAAGGTTTGACCAGGTGGGAGTTTGATACGATCCTAACTATTTAAAGGTTTGATCGCTCAATTTGTGGACCTCTCGTTCATGGAAGGAATCGAGAGAAGATTTTAGCTTTGGTCCTAACTGTTTAAAGGTTTGACCAAATGGGGGTTTGATACGATCCTAACTGTCATAAGGTTTGATCATTCAATTTGTGGACCTCTCGTTCGTGGAAGGAATCGAGAGGGGATTTTGGCTTTGGTCCTAACTGTTTAAAGGTTTGACCAACTGGGAGTTTGAGACGATCCTAACTGTTTAAAGGTTTGATCATTCAATTTGTGGACCTCTCATTCATGGGAGAAATCGAGAGGGGATTTTGGCTTTGGTCCTAACTGTTTAAAGGTTTGACCAACTAGGAGTTTGAGACGATCCTAACTGTTTAAAGGTTTGATCGTTCAATTTGTGGACCTCTCGTTCATGGGAGAAATCGAGAGGGGATTTTGGCTTTAGTCCTAACTGTTTAAAGGTTTGACCAGAGTAGTAGTGAGAGTGGGAGTACAAATCATAACGGGAGTGTGAATTCGATCAAATCACAGTGGGAGTGCTGACTCGTACCAATCACTCGGTGGAATTTTCGGTGTCAAGTGATAAGGACTTAACACGAAGGGGATTGACAATTCGTCAAGGATTGACCGATCAAAATTCTAAGCATTATATCCGGACTCTAACCACGAAAGTGTTGAGTGCATGAACATAGCGAAAGTTTGAATGGATCAAATAAGAACGAATTTTGGTGGTCCCACCTTCAATTAATCTGATCGATGGGGGATTCTGTAGTGGGAGACTATGAGTCGTCAAACACCTATGAGAGTTTTGTGAGGGAAGATTGATCTAATGAAGTGATCGAATCTTATCTCAGCAAAAGAGTGTTCGGAAAATCATAATGGAAGTTTAGTGTTTATCATTTTGTTCATAATAATCGGGTTATCCCTAAAAATATTATACTTATCATTCTTCCGGGAACCTCCCGTTATATGAATTATCGACCCCCAGCTTTTTTAAAAAACTGGGTATAACGAGGAGTACGTCATCCTCAGTCGCATGTTCGGGTTATCCTTAAGAATATAAGATTCTCTAGGAACTTCCAATTATATAAATCACCCACCTCCAGCTTCCTTTGTGAGGCCTGGTTTAACATTGTACTTAGTTAGATGACCGAGAAGCAGTTTATACTCGTATACTCTTTGGAGTATCATGGAGAAGCAGTTTATACTCGTGCATCCAATGGAGTAAAATATGTCCTTATTTGGCTTGTTTCGCCGTTATGACGCCATAGTCAATTAAGGCTTGGATCTTGTTCTTGAGTCCAAAGCAAATCTCGGTGGGATGAAGAACCCTTCTGTGGTATGCACAGTAGTTTGGATCTGTAATCATCTTAGCACCTTCTTGATCTTTAATAGGCGGTAGCTCGATCTTGTCATTGGCGAGGAGATATTTCAAGATGGCTGGAGCTTCATCATCTTCGAAAGAATATTCCTTCTAGGATTTCGGATCGAGAGTCGCATTCACCGCGGTTGTAGATATCGTCGGTTAATTTCTCTCAACTTTCTTTCTTTTAAGAAAGTGTTCAGCTTGTTCACCGCGTATTTTCAAATCTTTCCAAGTTTTGGATGGTACAACCCCCAGGGCTTCCAGGATATCGATAGAGAGATTATTGTGGCATGTTTGCAGGATGAACTCCTCTGTAACAGGATCTCTGCAATTCATTGCCTTATTGCGGAAGCGCTTGATTAAATTATCAACCGGCTCTCCGCCTTTTTGTTTCTCATCCAGAAGGGTTCTGATTGACACTTCGGTGTCATCATCGAAGAAATTACTGAGGAATAAACTTTCTATGTCATCCCAGCAATTGATGCTCCCTGGCTTGAGACGTCGATACCAATCGAAGGCGGGACCACGAAGGGTGCCAACGAATGACCGGACCATCAAAGCCTCGTTTCCGGAGATCATGCCCAAATGAGACTTGAAATAAATCAAGTGTTGAATAGGCGAGCTCTTTCCTTCGAACGATGTGAAGTCAATCAGATTAAACTTTGCCGGGTATAGAATTGAATCCCATTCTTTTGGATAGGGACATGGAATACCCGTTTTTTTCACTTCTTGAGCCGTCATCAAAGCGTTGACTTTGTTTTCAAGCTCTTTCATTTTCTTATCATCGTCTATGTCTTCATTCGAAAGACGTTGAGAAGAATGAGTTGGATCACCCCCTGTAAGAGGTGTTATTGAACCACCCCCAATATCGTTGTTGGGAGGATCTATTAAACCACCCCCAGCGTTATTACTATTGGGAGGTGTATCAGTCATAATGACTTCATCCGCTTCTGGATCACTGTCATCTATAACATTCTGTGTGTGGCGCCTGGATTCAGCTCGCTGATTGGACTCAGGAGGTTGAGGCCGTTGAGCTAGCAACTCTCTCATTTGTTGGATAGCCAACTCCATCTCCATCTTTATTTCAGCTCTAATTTCTTCACGTTGTTTGGATAGAGCCTCTTGAAGTATTTGAGCGAACTGATCAGAGGTGATGTGAGTACTTCTCTGGTTTGTCCTGTGCTAGATACTGTATCATCCGAAGCGATCACAGAACAAGTGTCCGAGAGCTCATCTTCTGATAACATTCCTTCATGCATTCTCTTGTAGTCTCTACGTCTGATGGCTCCTAACTGGAGTCGGGACATCCATTGAGCAATTCTTGAATTGACTTTTCCTCTCGGGGAAAAGTCAGGATTTGATTCACTTGAATGTCGCTTAGATTTTCCTTTATCAGCCATGTTGATGGTGATTTCAGGGAATTCGTCATTTTAGACATCTGATCTTCTCTTGCGAAAATGTCTCGGTTTGGACTTCGACATTTTGGTGAAAAGTTTCGGGAACACTGAGGCTCTTTGCGGGATGACTTCTCGTTTGAAACAGCCACATTCTGATAGTGCTGCTCTAATGAATCGCGCACAGGAATAATGATAACTCATTTCCCGGAGAATTCTCTTTCGAGTTTTGTTCACACCCCCAGCTTGATAATATGATTCATCGGTATGATTGCCGGAAAATCTTATCATCCGTTGGTATGACCCCCCAGGTATAACGATGTCTTTTGACAAACATATCTTCTTCTGAGGATGTAAAACCTTGTTGGCATTCTCAGGACAACTTATTATTGTCTTTGAACGATCCAAGGTTATGTCGGGAGTCACATGTTTAGAACCACCCCCTTGTGGGTATGAAATCTTAACGGGCTCCGAATGCTGGTTTTGTACAACTTCAGACTTTGGAATCCAAACTTTACAGAGTTTTGGTGGTTCTTTAGCCACCGTTTCCTTCTTCCTTCCTCGTCTTTGTTGTAAGAGAGTACGGGCATAGGTAGCGTTTGCATGACGCTTTTGTATACGTTCTTTGCGGGTCGAACGAACTCTTTTGACGAGAGTCCATTCTTCCGTTGTTAGTTTAGCAGAGACATGAGTAATTACTTGTTGAGACAACCGAACCACTCGATGCCTCCTCGACTCTAGGTTCGCGTGATAACGAACCCCGTCGGTTTGTTCCAAGGCCTTAGCCATTTGGCGAGCGCGGCGTTGACGCTGTCTCTGACGAGCTCTTTTTGTCAGTGCCGGCGGGCTTTGATTCAATGACTCTTTAATTGGATAAGAGTCATTATGAGCAGAGAGGTTGCGAGTAGAATCCTCAGCAACAATCAAGCGAGAGTCTTCATCTGTAGTGTTCGACGAAGTCAAAAACTTGAAAACCTTCTTAGAAGATGAAATCTTCCTGCATTTGTGAGGCGAGGAAAACTTTACAGATGAGGATAACAAATACTCCTCAAACTTCGTTTGGTCGAACTCGTACTCGACCGTTGATTTAATTGGGATCTTGATGATCGGTTGCGACATGACGGTTTCGGTAGCGAGACCGTTGGCTCCCACTATGGTCGCCAGTTTGTTTTCGTCAAAAGTCTGTTTTGTTGTCGAATTCATTATATCTTCTTTTGATTACAACAAATTCAAAAGGATAGTCTTTTTATAAGACTTCTTTTACACAACAAAGCGAAAATTACAACTTTTGAGAAAATAACACAATAGCTGTTTATCAACTACTGCTTTTGTGGGACTTTGCGTGTGCCGGGAGCGCGTTAGCTCGTGGACCACCGAATCACAGATCGTGAAGAGGGGTTGCTGATTCTTCCTTCGTTTATCGAAGTGAGAATTTGAAACGAAGATCTTATCAAAGTAAGATAGTCGTTCTTCTTAAGAACAAGTCAAAGCTCGAACTTAAGGAATTGCTTCAAGAACTTAAATCTCTGCTCTCTCTGCTCTGGATTGCTCTAACAAATGCTCAATGATCAGCCCCCCTAAAAAATCAATCTCGGGGAGTATTTATAACCCCTGGGCGAAAACTGCTTCCGAGACAGTGTTTGCTGTCTCGGCGGCCGAGACAGCAAAGACTGTCTCGAGTTCCGAGACAGTAAACAAACCCGAGACAGTAAATGCTATCTCAGAAATCCTCAACTGCCTGATAGTTTATTGTAACTACCTTCCCATGTTCTAAAACTCCGTTATTTTGGCAGTTATCAATGTGATTCTCGCCCACGACGTTTCCCACGTTCCTGAACAGTTGGTGGCCATGTGTCGGCGGTTTTCAAAGCAGTTTTGACCTTCTGAGAGCTGTCTCGCGTGTGAGACAGTAAATGCTGTCTCGCACGGCGAGACAGTAAAGACTGTCTCACGTGGGCGAGACAGTAAAAGTCTGTCTCGCACGGCGAGATAGAAAAGGCTATCTCGCACGGCGAGACAGTAAAGACTGTCTCGCGTGTGAGACAGTAAAGACTGTCTCGCGTGCGAGACAGTCCATACTTGTGTTCTTCTTTTTTTGACTTTTTGGATGACTTCCTTTTGAGCTGTGTTTGGGTATCTTTCAGCATTTTTTAACGCCTACAGCCTCGTGACTTACAATAGTACATGCAAGGATCACACTGGCTCTTAATGTATGAATGACCGAGCATAAACCCATCGAATTGCCTATACCACTGTCACGGAGATTGTTTTAAACCGTATAGCGATTTCTTCAATCTACAAACTAATTTCTCCTTCCTTGCAGTTCAAAACCCCAATGACTAAGTCATATAGATTTTCTCATCAAGATCACTATAAAGAAATACTATTTTCACATCAAATTGACTAACTGTAAAGTGTTTCTCTATGCCCTCGTCTCGACATAGCTGCTGAAAGGGGTCTGAAGTGTACTCACTGCCATTGTCGGATCTTAATGTCTTAATCTTTCTCATAGTCTGCAGTTCTAATCTCTTTTTATACTCCACAAATATCTTAAGATTTCACTCTTCTTCACCTTGGTGTACATCTAACAACGTCTAGAATAGTCATCCACAAACGTGACGAACCAATGTCGACCATCAAGTGATGCTATCTTGGTAGGACCCTAAATATCTGTGTGCATGTAGTCCAAGATGTCCCTCATCCTATGAATGGATACCTCGAACTCACATTCGTCTTCTTACCAAGAACATAGTGCTCATAGAATTTAATCTTCCCACTCTTGGCTCCCTTCAATAGCTCCTGCTTACACAGTGCCTACAATGACTTTTTACATATGTGCCACAACCTGTAGTGCTAAAGTCTGCTCGTGTCTGCCTATAAAATATCTAAAGCTATCTGGCCAATCTCAATGCTTCCCTTCAGATAATAACGATTCCTACTGCGGACTCTATTCGTTGTAGGCATCAAAAATTGCCTATAGATTCTCGTATGCAGCTCGAGACGAAGAGAATGCAATGAACGTTGATGTCGAAGTCAAAGAGCATTATTCGATGCTAAGAAGAAGTAAAGGAATGCGTTAAGTGATGAAGCGATGAAGCAACAACAAGATTTAGAATGCATGATTCGAGAAAAAAATGGATGCACGAGTATGAAGAACTAAAATTTCGATCATGATGCAATTAGAATCCAAAAAAATCTCAAAAGACAAAAATTGTAGGCCTTTTTGTCAGCTTTCCAACGTAACTCGAATCACCTTATTCTGAGGTCGGATAAAAAAATTAGAACCAAAATACCAAAGATAGTACAAACTGTCTCGCACATGTGCGAGACACCCTGAACTGTCTCGCACAATAAGGTGTCTCGCACATGTACGAGACACCCCGAACTATTTCACACATGTGAAAAATAGACAAGGCTGTTTCACATAGAATGAAGCCCCGAGACGCGTTTTCGATAGTTTTTCAATCAGTTTTGACAGTTCCGGAGCCTCCCTAACTACATTGAGGCTATCCTTAAATGTGGAAGAGCTATTATTAACTGAAGATAAGGCTAAATCATGAATTGTTATCTAAAAATATGGTATCCAAAGCCTATAAATACACTCCTAGGGCCCCTATACACGAGGAATTAAGAATTTTAGAGCTTGGAGGTGAGTTGCTGGCCCTGTGAGAGGAGAGCCATGAATTTCAGATCTAAAGGCGAGATCTTGGTGAGTTTTTCAGCATAAAGAGGAGGAGTTTGATAGATCTGCAGCCCCTGTATCAGTTTCCTTAAGATCATACTGTTAGACCCTAATGCCACTAGGAAAGAACCCTAAAGCGGGGTGAATATGGTTTATGCTAATCTAATCCGATTTAATATCAATTAAAACTAATTAATAAATATCCTAATAAGTATAATATGTGACAAGATATATATGCAAGGATATACAAATAACACAAGGGTGAAACAAAGAAATATAAACAATATAGTGGACAAACTAAATAATGAGACAATGGCGATATGAGCAATGAGCACAAATATAAATGAACGCCAATGCAAACTCAACCACAATCAAATAATCACGGAGTTCAGACCTTTCGTCCTACGTCTCCGCTCCCCACTCCTGGGGAGAAATCCACTATCACACCGGGTTTTTAACGCTCATCCAAAAACATTTACACCTCATAATGTCAGTTTTCAACGCTCACCGATCAACGTTCACAATCACTCATAATGTAACTACACAAATCACACCTCAAGTGTTGGCCTCTCACATATCTCCCTCAAATACTCGGATTTATGACCTACCTCTAGACATTACCACCGACCCTACTCTTCTTGGGACTGACTATGTCTCTTACCTCTACATTCCTCTTGGTGTACTTGTGCAATACAATATGAACCTCACAATTTAGCTCACAAATAAAAGATTATTCTCTAAACAAGATGAGAACTCAATTAAGCTCAACTCAATGTTACAAACTCACAATCCAAATATACTATGTATGAAAATACTAAAAGCTCAATGTGGGTGTGTGTAATAAAGAGATAAATCAAAACTAAACTCAATTGAAATCTAGCTTAAGGAAATTAAGATCAAATATATAAATTGCTAGAATTGAGTTTAAGAAAAACTTCTCTATATAACAAGTGTAGGAGAGATGAAGTTAAAGCCCAAATAAGGAATGGATGATCTTTTTTTGCTCTTGTGAAACTTTCTTCACAAACAAACTTGTAAACAAACTTTGAAACCCTTAAACTCTTTTAGAAACTTTCTTAAACTTGTTTAGAAACTCTCTTGGATGGTTGAGATGAATAACGTATGAAGGGGTATATATAGGAAACCCTAAAGCCAAGAAGAACACAAAAAATTACTAAAAAAAACCCTCAAAAACCGAAAATACTCAAAACTAGACGTTAAGCCGTTAAAGGCTGAAACAAAATATCCGGAAATCCAGCATTCTGGAAATTGACATATCTAGATTTGTAAAATCATTTAAAAATAGTAAAAAAAACTTCAAAAATCAAAATTTTTTGAGGGAAGGTTCTATACATATATATGAATATTTTAGAGAAAGAATTTCTACAATATCAATTTTCATTTGTGAGAAATAAATATTTTAAAATAGATATTCCAGATTCTAAAAAGTGCTGAAACACTTAATTTTATAAAATCAATTCAGTATAGTAAATCAACTCCAAAAATGATAAACTTTTGGTAAATGATGATAAATATATAATAGAATATGTTACAAAAAGAATTTTTGAAATTTCATTTCCCATTTGTGAAATATAATTTATTTTGTAAACTATTCAAGAATACGAAATCGTCAAAACTTGATTTTGATGAGATTTATTCCAAAAATTTTTGAAATACTTTCCAATAGATTAATAAACTTGAGAAAAGATATTAAATATTATAAACAAGTCTTTAACCTATAAACATATTATTTTGCAAATAAAAAATAATTTAACTTGAAAGCGATAAACCGAAAACGTTTATGTGTATAATATTTGAGCTTTAAGCATTAAGACATAGAGTATAAACACCTAAACTAACATAACAAGCAATGATCTTTATGACGCTTGATCTTGGTAACATGGATGAAGCTTAAACTTAGATCTTGACTTGAATAACATTGCTTCATTCCGATATTCTGCCAATCTTCATTGGATATGATCGTGAAAGCTCGATTTCATCAAACCTCCAACACACTGTTTGCCTAGAATAAATAAGAAAATACAAACACTAGATAAACAATATTAGTTATAAATTGTTTGAACATCATCAAAATAAAAAGGCCAACATATATTATCATTGTGATTTAAGAAAATACTTATCTCACGTCGTTGAGAATTTACTTCAATTCTTGTTTCATCCACGAAACAAAATCAACCGGATCCGATACTCGGTGGTCCACGGACTAATGCGTCCCCGACATAGGCAAAGATTCCATGCAAGCAGTGATCGATAAATAATCCTGTGTGTGTTTCTAGGAAGTCTTCATTTACTTTCATTTGTCTAAGAAAAGTCTCATAAAAAGGCTCATTCTTTTTTAATTTGTAATTGATAAACAATTGTAATGGATTCCGCATTGAAAATGACTTTTGACGCAAACATTCATCACTACCAAAGATCCTTTAGTAACTTTTGCTACAACATTCTCAAAAGTCACATTGAATCCTTTTGTCTCCAAAGCTCCAATGGAAATAAGATACTTTTTCAGCTGAGGAACAAATCTCACTTCATTCAACTCACGAACAACTACATCGTGCATCCAAATCCCGACGATAGCTATCCCACAAATACCACAAGATTGATCATTTCCCATGACCACCACACCCCCATCGAGTTTCTTGAATGATGCAAACCAATATCTCTCGGGAGTCACATGATAAGTAGCGCCAGAACGCAACATCCAATCCGATGCATCCGCATGGTTCACTTTTGGAGTAATCAATAGAGAAAAACAGTAATCATCTGAATCATCACCTCTAGCAACGTTCACCACATTGGCCTTCAGGTCCTTCTTCTTGCTATTCTCCTTCTCTTTGAGCTTCGGTCAATCTCTCTTTCAATGTCCTTATTCTTTGCAGAAAACACAGTAGTTCTTCCCTAATTGGTAATGGCCTCTAGACTTTGACATGTCTCTATTACCACCTCTTAGATATGGGCTCATTCCTCTCGTCATCAAGGCCTCTCCTGAAGTGCTAGCTCTAGAAGTCTCTTTGTCCTTCCTCCTTAAATCGTAATTCATCAATGCATTAGTCACTTCACTATAGGTGATGGAAGATCTACCGTTTAATAAAGTGAGCACGAATGTATCATACTCCTCATCAGGTAGGAGCCTAATAAAATAATCGCCTTGTAGTTATCCATTATCTTCTCATCAACGTTTGCTAAGTCCGACAACAACTTTGTGTTGTTGTTCATATGATCCGCAAGTGAGGTACCCCTGGACATATGGAGTCTGAATAATATTTGTAGCAAGTGCAAATGGTTCTCAACACTCTTTGTAAGATTTATTATTGAAAATCTCCCACATCTTCATTGCAGACGTCATGCCAATCATTGCAGACGTCATGCTAATTACATCATATTTTAACTCTTGTTCTAAACAAGATCTAATTACCCCACAAGCATTTCGATTCATCTTGTCCTATATCGCCTAATCATACTTCGGTGGCTTCTCATGGACCATGATGGTCTCTTCTAAATTTTGAGCATTCAGTGCATCTTACACATCACTCATCCACAAACCAAAGTTAATTTTGTCGTCATACTTCACAACACTAATCTTTGTATTCTGAAGTGCAAGTTGAACTGTACTCGTCATCGCATTGCTGCTTTCACTAACTTCTTCTCACATTGCAAACTAACTATAATTGTAAAGAAAGATTTGAAATTTGATAGAATTGATAAATTAGCCAACTGAATCCTAGAGGATTCCAACATGATCTCCTAACCACACGAGGAAAGAGAGATCTTCAATGACAACTCCACAACGCTATCTCCACTGAAGCCTGGATTTGCAAGAACCAAGATTCTAACAGCGAATCTTCCTCCACCCAATGTAAAACTCTAGATCTAAAAATCTGAGCTCTGATACCACTTTTTGTGTGCCGTACGGAAGCGTGCTCGAGAACCAAATGAGTCGGCGAGCGATGAGAGATGAACCAAATACAACACGAGTGCAATTCACAAAATAACAGCCAAAATCACACACAAACACAGAGATTTACGTGGTTCAACAATTTCCTACGTCCACAAGGAGAGGATAGGAGATTTCACTATATGGAGAAGAAATAACGGGTTACAATCTCTCAAACAACTCTCAAAATAATCCAACCAATAATCTCTCACTCCTTAACAATAATATTCCTTTTAAAGTGCTCAAAATCACCCAAATTCTCTGTTCAAACTCTCTCTCTTAACCCTAGAAACATGTGTTTCTATGTATAACAAACCCAATACAAAACAGGGTGGGAATCTAAAAATGAGGGCCACACCCAAGTGCGGCACGCACCACACCCCTGACAACAGGACAAATTCTATCACACCTGGGTGTGACACGTACCTAGGGTTGTCCAAAAAGCCCGGTGCCCTGGGCCTGGCCAGGCTAGAACCCGACCCGGCCAGGGGTCGGCCTGGAAACCCGGGCCAGAACCGAGTCCGGGCCCTACCGTCGATGACCGGGCCGGGTCCGGCCCGGAATAGTAATGTTTGGGTCAGAAATTACTGTTTTCATTGTCATCGAATTTATTACAACTTTAGCCGTTATAATAAACTTAAATAAATAAAAAGTCGATCTTTTTATAAGATCTTCTTACACAATAAAAATATAAGATTACAATTCCTTCAAATAACACACAACAGATGTTTATCGCCTGTTGTTTGCGTGAGATCTTTGCCTGTACCGAGGATGTTGATAGCCGTGGACTGTCGCGGATCAGATCCGGTTGACAGATTAAAAATTAAATGCCACGTCCCGCTTCCCAAAATACCTAGGAATCAGAACGTGAACAAGCCCGCGATGTATTAGATTGAGAAGAAATATACACTATCATTTTTTTCTTTTTCTTCTCAATCCAATACGTTAAGCGTCTAGAAATAAATACAATACAAAGTCACAGGTCCCCGATCACAATAGCAAGAATATAAAGACAACTCAGAATAAAGAATAGACATATCATCAACAGTAAATCATCCCAGACATAAAATATGGGTCCAACATACCCTTATTACAGAACAATCCAACTAGGAAATAAGAATACATAGTCCATAAAGAAAATAATGTTAAATACTATCCATCATAAACTAAAGAAAAGTACGGTAAAAGAGTTTTAATATCCATCAGCTAATACAGAAGAAACTACTACGCCTCAGCTTGTTCTTCTTCTCCACTTGCAAGGCGCTCCTACTGAAAATCCTCTGGTTCCTGCACGATTCCGAACTGAGGCTGTCCGTCTCCTAAATCTGACGTACACCCAGAAAATAGGAGTACGTCAGCGTGTATAACACACGACAAGATCCCCTAAGGTAGGAACAAATACAATTGTAGGCGTATAAAATTGCCTATAGGTCCCACAACACAGCTCGACACGGTGATTCGACAAATCAACGAACCATCGAGTGACGAAGCGACGAGGTCAACAAATTGCACGCAAACAATGCCAATCGCGTGCGGAATCAATCCAACGGTTTGAGGAGTCAACGAGTCATCTAAACAAGAGCGAACTCGGATGAACCACGATCGAATCAAGATCGGTTTCGGACTTGAACTCAGAAGCGGATTAACTGCCATATTTGGAATCAAGTCAACAAGTCGATTCCAAACCAAGTCAACCACAAACCGAATCAAATCCGAACAACGGAGAACCGAAAACACCGGAAAACCACGAAACGAACACAAGCCCAAACCCCGGGGGACTCGGCTTTGAACCGAGCCACCC
>BQKN01066300.1:359095-384323 GCA_022839385.1 Asparagus kiusianus | reverse complement strand
CAAGTCCTGAAACCTCGACCCCCGCGAAGGAGGATGTCGGTTCTTCCTGAATGACCCGCGAAGGGGCCAAACGAGGGTATAACAGAACCACCAAGTCCGAAACCTCGACCCCCGCGAAGGAGGGTGTCGGTTCTTCCTTCATGACCCGCGAAGGGGTCAATCGGGGATGCAAAAATAAAAAATTCTCACCCCCAAAAAAGGAAACCGCTGGAGGGGAGGATATTGTAGGAACTTCTGCCTCGCTAGCCTACGAATAGGAGCGACTCCTAGGAGGTCGAGGTCGGCGTGGAGACATCGAAAATCTGCAATGAAAAGCAGTAAGTCAGGTACAATATGAATACGCGAAATTTAAAAGGGAAATTAAGAAATTTAATTAAAATCCTATGTATAAATAGGATTTTATAGTTGAAGTCTAATTAAACCTACAAATTTCGTGCATACGAAACAATGATTGTCATTTTTGCGGTAAATTTTGGTAAAATACCCAAAATACCCTTGTGTTCAATGCTAAATTCTAGTCAAGAACACGCTCAAAATGGGAGCATGATCATCGTGTTTGTTCACCTAACACCCCCAATATCTCACAATTTTGGCTAACTTTACAAATAAACCCTTCTGTAAAATTTGGCCAAATTTGCACATACACCCCCCAAGATTTCAGCCCCAAATTTGCACATACACCCCCAAAATTTCAGCCTCAAATTTGCACAAAAACCCCCCCAAATTTCGGCCATATGAATGCATGAAAATAAAAATATATTTTGCAATCAAAGATGAGAGAACCCATCTTTCAAATTTCCGCCAACAATCAAACCCAATGCAAATTTCGGATTTCCCCCAAATTTGAAGAACTAGGGTTTTCAATCTTTGAACCAAAACATGAGGAACTAACTAAGATCAAAGTCGAGAATTAAAAGCCTCAGTGTTTCCCCTGAATTGAGAATTTGATTCAGTTCTCGGTCACGACCAATTTCAATCATCAACCAAGAATTACAAAGTTCAGTCATATGCAAAGCTCAAACCATATGCAAGTACAAATTCAAGCCAATCCTCGGCCATGTACAAGCGCAACAAAGGGGCTCACTCGGCCATCATCAACCCAGGATTACAAAGTCAGTCATATACATGAACAGTCAGGGAATTCGACCATGAACAATCCCAATCCAAAATTTTCGGTTTTCTCCTAAAAATTAAAGAGTTGGGGACTGCAACATCAAGCCATAAACACAACCAAAGCCAAAATTCGGCCATTACCCAAAGTTCAACCAAATTTCAGTTCTCTTCCACAAATTTCAGAAATTAGGGCTTCAACCATCAAAACCCATGGGTTCAAAATCAAGAAATCAAAACTGAAATCAAAGCCATGATGAGAAGCTTACCCGAATTTCAAGAAGGTTGAAGCTTGAAGAAGAAGAAAGTCTCAAAATCCCAAACCCTAGGCTCGAATCCAAATTGGAAGAGGAGGAAGGAGGAGGTAGGAATTTAAAGGCAGGGGAGTTTGATCTCGGTTAGAAATCTTGAGCTGGAGGAGTTCTTGAAAAACCGAAATGAGGAAGAACAAGGAGCTGGAACGGAAAGAAACAAGAGAAGAAGAAAATGAAGGGGCGGAACCTGCTGCTCAAAACCGAAGAAAGAAAAAAAAGAAGAGGGGGAATCTTGGGTGAACCGGACCCAAGTAAACCGAACCCATATGAACTGGACCGGACCGAGCCAGTTTAAATCATGCCCAAATCACAAGTGTCTTCTGATGGTTCACATGTGTATGAGACGCGGAATGTTGGCTCGAACGTGTAAAAAAGATTCGGGAACAATTTATATACACTTTAAACCTCTTTTTGGGTATTTTCTTTCGGTGTATTCGACACCTGTATTATACTCTAATGAGAATACGAGTCTAAACTATTTCTCACAATTGACGGGAAGTTCCTGGAAAATATTATGTATAATATTCTTAAGGATAACCCGTCAACCTCCGATAGGTACATGAGGCTAAACTAATTCCCGAAACTCCCAGGAGTACACGAGTATAAACTGGTTCTCCTCAGGTTGATTCGAAACCCTAAGGTTAACGCCGAATCAACGCGTAGCCCTAGGTCAACGCCGGTCAACGCGTTGCGATGAGAGTCAACACTGATTGATTCGAAACCCTAAGGTTAACGCCGGATCAACGCGTAGCCCTAGGTCAATGCCGGTCAACGCGTTGAGATGAGAGTCAACACTGATTGATGCAAAAAGTCAACGTGCGATGCTCAAAACCCTAGGGTCAACGCCGGTCAACGCGTAACCCTAGGTCAACGCCAGTCAACGTGTTACGACAAAAAGCCAACATTCGACGTTCGAAACCCTAGGGTCAACGCCGGTTAACACGTAACCCTAGGTCAACGCCAGTCAACGTATTGCGACCAAAAAGTCAACGTTTGACGTTCGAAACCCTAGGGCCAACACCGGTCAACGCGTAATCCTTGGTCAACGCCAGTCAACGCGTTACGACAAGAAGTCAACATACGGTGATCTGAAACCCTAAGTCAGCACAATATGACAGAGATAGTCAGTTCAAAGTCAACTCAATGACACGAGCCAAACTCGACTCACTGGTGGTAGACTCGAAACTCCGACGACGGCCAGGCGATAAACGCAGCGCCGGAAGAGCTTCGGTTATTCGTCAAAGCATCGATCGAAGGAGACAAGAGTTGAAGCTAACTATAGGTCCTTTACGCCGACTGAAGGCTGGACCAATCACATCCAAAGTATTCCAGCCTCTTCTATAAAAGAAACGAGTCCGGAACGCTTTGGAGGGGGTATCTGTAGGCATCGAAAATTGCCTATAGGTCTCCACGAACAGCTCAGTGTTAAGGAACGACAATGAACGTCACTATCTGGTTCACAGAAGTTCGATTGACGTCGGTGAACGCTTAAAGTGAATCGACGAACTACGTGAGCTGACAGAATTTTGGAATAACGAAGGCACGGGCTAGTCGAGAGCCCCGCGATGTTTACAAAAAGAACAACGCCTTTCGTGTCTCGTTCGTTCTACAGATAATCCAACCATTGGAGCTGATAGAACTCTTCGTCAGAATTCCAACGCAATTCGAATGCACCTCAGCGGAGTGTCTCGGATTTTTCGAGACACCCCAAGAGTGTCCTAGATTTTTGGGGACGCCCCAGGGGTGTCCTAGATTTTAGGGACGCCCCAGGGGTGTCCTAGATTTTTGGGGACACCCCAAGGGTGTCCTAGATTTTTGGGGACGCCCTAGGGGTGTCCTAGATTTTTGAGGACACCCCAGGGGTGTCCTAGATTTTTGGGGACACCCCAAGGGTGTCCTAGATTTTTGGGGACGCCCTAGGGGTGTCCTAGATTTTTTGGGACGCCCCAGGGGTGTCCTAGATTTTTGGGAATGCCCCAGGGGTGTCCTAGATTTTTGGGGACACCCCAAGGGTGTCCTAGATTTTTGGGGACACCCTAAGGGTGTCCTAGGTTTTTGGGGACACCCTAGGGGTGTCCTAGGTTTTTGAGGACACCCCAGGGGTGTCGCCTATAAATAGAAGCCTTAGGCCTCACTTTTGGGGAGCTGGATTTTTGGAGAGAATTGGCGAAGCCCTGCTGGAGTAAAGAGTGATCGAGCACTTCAACACAAGAGAGTTCTTCATCAGATCTTCATCACCCGCATCCGTTCCTTAGCATTACCCTTCGTCGGTAATCCTAAGAAGAGCAAATATATCGCTTTATCCGAGATAGGCGCTTCAAGTTTCTAGATCTCCTCGCGGATCGATGAAGCTCTGCCCGATTTTTTTTGGATCAGATCTGATTGCCAGGTAGTCCACAGATATCGACGTCCCCGTCACAGGCTAAAGACCCACGCAAGCAAGAGACGATAAACGGATCTTGTGTTTATTTTCAAGAAAGTTATAATTTTTATTTTCGTTATTTGAGTTCATTTGTAACGTTTGAAGTTTTAATGAAATCAATGATGAAGGCAACTTTTGACAAAAACAAGCTGATGTACCGAGTACTCCAGATTTTCATTTATGCTGAAACTCCATATTAAGACACTTAGCGGTATGTCAGATAATTATTTTAAAATGCTTCTTGATTTGCTTCGGACTATAATCCCTGGAGGAGAGAATAGCATACCCCAAACAACTTATCAAGCTGAGAAGATTGTCTCTGCTCTGGGTCTTGATTATAATAAGATTGATGCATGTCCGAATGATTGTATTTTGTACCACAAAGCCAATAAAGACCTTCAAGAGTGTCCGACATGTGGAGTTTCTAGGTGGAAACAGCGCACAAATTCTTCAACAAGGATTACAACGGAGATAGAGATAACACAGAAGAAAATTCCAGTCAAAGTGCTTCAACATTTTCCATTGGCTCCTAGATTGCGAAGATTATACATGAATAAGGAAACGACAAAGAATATGAGGTGGCATAAGGATGATCGAGTAGACGATGGTAAATTGAGACATCCTGCTTATGCTTTAGCTTGGAAGCATGTTGATAAAATTTATCCTCGTTTTGCCGAAGATTGCAAAAATGTAAGACTGGGTCTATCAAGCGACGGATTCAATCCATTTGGGGTAATAAGCTCTGGCTGGTCTACGTGGCCAGTTGTATTAATGCCATATAATTTACCTCCATTTCTTTGTATGAAACAGCCGTTTATGATACTTTCATTACTGATACCCGGTAAGCATGCTCCGGGAAATGATATTGATGTCTACTTAGAGCCTCTAATTGATGAGCTAAAACAATTATGGTCTGAGGGTATTTTAGCATATGATGCCCATTTAAAAGAGTCGTTTAGATTACGTGCTATTCTATTATGGATGATTAATGATTTCCAGCTTATGCTAATCTGTCCGGGTACTCTACGAAGGGCAAGTGTGTTTGTCCTGTATGTGGTCCAGAATTTGAAGCTCTTCAATTACCACATAGCCGAATGAGTTGTTATTGGTTTAATCGAAGGTGGTTGCCCTTGAGTCATAAGTACTAAAATTATCAGCTAAGTTTGATTGCACAGTTGAGAAAAGAATGAAGCCGCGTCAACTGACAGGTACTGAGATCGTTCAATTACTTGAGGGGTTTCCAAAAGTTGTGTTTGGGAAAAAACGCTATTCTAAATTTAACCCGCTCGGAGTAAGAGATTACTTAAAGTTAAAAAAGCCATTGAAGCGTAAGTGAAAGGTCCGTAAAATGCAAGTTGAGGACGAAGCCTAATCATTACCTAGAGGATGGACTAAATTTAGTATCTTCTTTCAGCTACCTTACTAGCAAAATCTTAAAATCCGACACAACTTAGATGTTATGCGTATTGAGAAAAATATATGTGATAACATAGTATCAACTCTCCTACAAGATGCAAACAAGTCGAAGGATGATCTACGGGCACGCCAAGATCTGACTGCTTTGAATATCCGAAATGATTTACAAGCTCAAGACGTTGGCCTTAAAAAATTAAAGTTGTCTTTATTATATTTGCAGATGAGGAGGATTAGGAGGCTCTTTGACCAGCCGGCTGATCGATCACGGAGTATCACGCCAAGTAGTGGGGCTGATGATCCACTACCTTCTCCAGATGCATGTATAAAAATTAATTAATACTTTAATATATTTTATAAATTTTTAGTTATCTAGCTCATAGTGTTCATTTGTTGCAGATGCGGGATATTCATCACCCGGCGGTTCTGATGCAGCACCAAAACTATCCCCCGACACAGGTATTAAATATTTAATAATTGATAATGGTCAATTAAAATTTAATATTATTGATTCTTCTTTCTTATGTAGGTGCTACTTGGACCCCGACATATCCATCATATACATTCCATACTGACTTGCGGCCAAAGACCCAGGACTATCTCAGTTTACCTTTACCTCCGGACTCTCATAAGTCCAAGGCTGACTCAAGGAAGTACCACCCACGTGCTGCGAGAAGGTATCAGGAAATGCTTCCTATGTTGGAGACTAGGAAAGCTGATGCACTCGCAGCAAAAGAAAGAGAGATAGCGAATGGTAAATTGTATAAATACTTTTAATTTTCACATTTGTATATTATATGATATATTATCATGTTATCATTATTGTAGGTGCTAAGTCAGATCGCATAGAGGGACGATGTGGCGGAGGTAAGCCTGATTCTAAACAACCGCTAAGAGGAATGAGGGTCATTATTAGGTGGAATAGTTCTAATTTACCCGTTGGTCCTTGGTCGACCCGATTGAATGCATATATTAGGGTTCTCGTGCGTAGAGCGACCATTATCAACCCTTATTTTTATTTTTGAGAATTACCATGGACCGCATACGAGGCGATATGGACTGCGCTTATGGTAAGTGCATATTGTTTTAGATTTTCATTTATTAATAATTAGTAATTGATATTAAATTATCCTTACTAAATGTGTATGTAAATCTACAGGACTGCTTCTGCCTTAAGGACTTTGAGGGGGCTTGGAATTATGTGTTTAATGTTAAGGTTGAAGCAGTCCTCAAACAATGGAGGAATGAGATCAAACATGAAACCTATGACAGGTATGAGGAGGACTGACAGAGGTTTTTAAACCTCGATGACCGAGTTGACGATATTCATTTCACGGCTCTCCTCATGTATTGGGACAGCGATGTCGCCAAGGTTAGTTTCATGAAATTTAGTTTATAATTTTAAGATATTATTTCATTTTATATTTACAGAATTTTTTTTAAAGAATAAATCCACGAAGGGGTCAGAAAGTAGAAGAAAGAAGCTGCATGACCATCACTTGGGCTCACACTCCTACGCCAATCTGGAGGATGTTTATTGTCAAGATACGGTATATGTCATTTAAAGATTTAAAAGATCTTAATGTAGCACGATTATGAAATCTCATAATTTATAATATGACAGGGGAAATCATTAATGCCGATACACTTGAGGGCCAGAGCGGCATATGGTACTTTTCGTGAACAATATAGGGGTGATGAGAGGAATCGGGATAAGATCACGGCAAATCTCGAGTTAGTGGTGAGACTTATACATATCTTTAGTAGTATTATTAATTCTATTTTGTTAACATTACGAGGAAACGAGAACACAAATAATATGGTCATTATCTTGAATTAACTATAAATTTGTGATTTAGCAGGGATTTGAGACTACATCCAAGGAGGCTGCATCTGTGTACATTTCGCAGGAGGAGGAACAAACTGAGCCGGACCCTCACATGCTTTCTGCAGAGGAGAACATCAATCTCACACAGAACTTGATGGGTCATAATAGGTAAGGATGATGAAAAATCGAATCAATTTGAATACTACATACTATTTATATTTGTTTACCATTATTGAATTTGAGAGCAAAGTTTAATATTTATTTCTCCCTAATAATAGGAGAGGAAGATATCCTCTGCATGGTGTCGGAGCTTCACCCGGTATAAGCATTAGATCGTCCACAGCATCCTCCACACCATCTACATCGCATAGAGCAGCCACAAGCAGTTTTCAGGCTATACCATTTGTCGCACGTATCTCTGCCTTCTTGATTGACAAAATTGACCCGGAGCTGCATATTCAGGTGACTAATGAGATGACTAGAATTGTGCTGACGGCGAACTCGATGGACGATCTCATGGGGTATGTTATACAATATTTAGGTGTTGCTATTCCTTATAGCGCGTATGGTGGTGTCATACGGATCATTAGCTCGATTGGCGATAATTCCGGCGCTAGATAGAGTCGTGCTCAGGTACCTTATTTTTTTTTCTTATATTTATAAATTTATTTTTATCTAATATGTTATCAAACACCATATAATGATTATTCAATTAAACATTCAGAGTGGAGATATTGAAGGGAGCAGCACCCGTTCTCGTAATCGGGATAGAGATACCCCCGCCGACGATGATGGATGAGATTTTTTTTATTTTTAATACAATAAACAGTTTTATTTTTTATAACACTATATTTATTCATGTCGTGTATCCTATCTTAGTCATGTGTATTGTTAGTATATATGTTGTTGGATGTGTTTTAGACGGAACTGATTGATGTATATTTTGAAGTGGATGGTTGGATTTGTACAATGTGTTGGATTTGGTTATATAGATGTTTTTGAATGGAATTGTTATGAATTTTGATTATAATTGGATGGTTGAATATGGCGTGTACAGTATTTTCTAGATGTATTCAAATATTAATGTAATTGTACAGGAAAATACAAAGTTTAATTAATTTTTTTCCTAAAAAAAGACAATCTAGACGGAATTCCGTCTAGGTTGAGTCACAACCTAGACGGAATTTTCGTCTAGGTTGTAAAAAACCAACCTAGACGGAAATTCCGTCTAGGTTGACAGATCAGATGGAATTCCGTCTGATCTGCCAAACTAGACCGAACTTCCGTCTAGTTTGACAGACCAGATGGATTTTCGTCTGGTATGTCAACCTAGACGGAATTTCCGTCTAGTTTGACAGATCAGACGGAATTCCGTCGGGTCTGTCTAACTAGACGGAATTCTTGATTCCGTCTAGGTTGCATTCCGTCTAGGTTGATCAACCTAGACGAAATTCCATCTAATTTGCTTCAATCTAGACGGAAGCAAAATAAACCACCCAAACTAGACGGAATTCCGTCTAGTTGATATAATCTAGAAGGAATTTAAATCAACCTAGACGGAAATTTCCATCTAGGTTGATCGTTTTTCTACTAGTGATACTTAGGGCTACTTAGTCTAGTGGTAAAATTTAGGAGTTTGAAAAGGAGGTTAGTGGTTCAAATCCTAACTACAACATATATATTTAGAGGTTTTTGATTGGCCTTGGGGCTCTTGGGCTCTTTGAAATCTATAATTATTTTTTATTTTATTTGTTTCTATAAAATCTATAATTATTTTATATCATTTTAATTTCTATAATTTTTATATTTGTAAATTACATAATTATAAATGATTAATAATATAATTTTTTATCAAAATTGTGTTTATTTTTTGCTTTGTTTTCTTGGAAAATTAAAAAAGTAAAAAAAAATTAAAAAACAAAGAAAACCGGGCCGGCTCGGAGCCCGGCCCGCTCAGGCCAGGGCCCGGGGCAACCGAGCCCGGGCTCCGGTTTTCCGGGCCGGGCCGGCCCGGATGGACAAGCCTACACGCACCACACTCCTGATAACAGGACTGATTCTTCCACACCTGGGTGGGGCACGCAGTATACTCAGGCTACTGAATTTTCATGTTTTTCAACACTTTGAACAATTCGATGTCATTTTCTACACGAATATGTGTGATGCGAAGGTTTAAAGTGGTTTGCCTCACATTGTGCCAAAGCATGGTCTGGACCCTAGGTTCATAACAATAAAATTCAGAATATAAGCCTATATGATTTGGTTACGATTCAATACAATACTCATTTAGTTTAAATCAATCTTTAATAATAAAAACGATTTTAAGGATTTACCTCAAATTGTGAGGCTTAGAAGTAGAAAATTTGAAGTCCAGGGGAGGATCTATATACAGAATTTTGGGATCCGCCCCTGGTAGTTATCTTCATCCGTCCTTATGACCCCTCAAGATGAATTAGAGCTAGAACTAACATGGGACGGGCTAGAACTAACATGTGGCAGGTTAGAATTAACATGAGATCCCAAGAGCCTAGAACTAAGATAAATTAGAGTTAGAACTAATATGGGGCGGGCTAGAACTAACATGGCGGGTTAGAACTAACATGTGATCCTAAGAGCCTAGAACTAAGATGAATTAGAGCTAGAACTAAAGGTAAAACTAACATGGGACATGTTAGAACTAACATAAGGCGGGTTAGAACTAACATGAGAGCCCAAGAGCTTAGAACTAAGATGAATTAGAGCTAGAACTAACATGGGGCGGGCTAGAACTAACATGGGGCGGGTTAGGACTAACATGAAAGCTTAAGAGCTTAGAACTAAGATGAATTAGAGTTAGAACTAATATGAGGCGGGCTAGAACTAACACCGGGCAGGTTAGAACTAATATGAGAGCCCAAAAGCCTAGAACTAAGATGAATTTAAAGGGTCGGTTTTGCTCATTTTTTTCTAAAGGGTCAGTTTTGCTTAATAAATTTTTTTAAAAAAGGCTTTTTTTAAAATTTGTTCAAAATATAATAATGGCAGCTCCTAAGATCCCGTCGCCTGAATCCACTTCCACAATCAAAGATCTCACTGGTATTTATTCTTTTATTTGTTGACTAAAGAGGTCCATCTCATGTTTTAATATAATATCATCAAATTTTGCATTAAGAAAATTTTTCGTCTATATTTGGATACGAGGCCCCCCAGAACTGAAATCATGGATCCGCCCCTGGCGGCTCCCCCCCCCAGAACTGAAATCCTGGATCCGCCCCTGTTTAAGTCCTACCCCCCCCCCCCCCCCCTCCCTCTTCTATTTTTGTTGGTTTTGAATCTTATGATTACACAAAAACTTGCTTCTTTCCTTTTCTTTCTTTTGTTTTCCTTATTTTTCTAATCAACTCACAAAAAACTAAAAGAAGTTGTTGATCCTAATTCTCAGACTTTGTAGCTTGAGCGACAAGTTTAAGAATCAATGCAGGCTCCGCAAAATTCGATGCCTGGAACAAAAATCGAGCCATTGCCACCTTTTTCAGGTAATGGAGCATCTATCACCCACTCACCAGTATGAGATTCCAATGTCTTGTGCTCACCATCGAATGGTTCTGTCCTCAGATGCATTATGATAAGAAATAAACATTATAGACCACATTAAACTTTACTAGAACAGGTTCCAATATATCACACTTCCCAAATACTCTATCTTCACATTTGTAGGTCGTTACGAAGAATATGATATGATTCTGATAACAAAATTTGCAAACATATATACGATGACAGTCAACATACATGAGGCTTCAACTTAAATTGTGAGATCACCAAAAGTTTAGTCCCACATCAGTGGGTGACCAAACAATTGAGTGCTTTATAAGTGAAGTCGTGGGATTCAAGTGTAGCATCGGTTAGTCGATTGTGGCAGTGATTTGTGACAAATAACGTGCTACACTATGTGGGCCCAATAGCTTGTTGTGCGCGGAAGCCACCAATCGTTGTGTTTCGAGGAACCAAACACAAACGCCGAAAGAGAAAGCCAAACAATGCAAAATAACGGCACAAACACAAACAAACGAATTTTACATGGTTCGGCAAGTTGCCTACGTCCACGGGGCAAGAAGGGGATGAGGTTTTCACTAATAGAGAAGAAGAGTACAAACTGATATTACAAATCAATGAAACTCACCAATTAATCTTACCAACAAAGCTCTTAATCTCTCAAACAAAACCCTAACAAATAGCTCCAGAAAGTACCTCTTTTCTGTGCTCCAAATTGTAGATTCGGGATGGAGAATTGTAGATTCGGCGAGTGTATGGATTTGACCACTGGAAAAGTCAGAGGAGTGCTTTTGGGCGTCTGGCGGTCGACCGGCGGTGGAGCTGCGGTCGACCGCAATGTGCACGCAGATGTATTTGTGGCTCTGGAAGTTGGGCGGTCGACCGGACATGGAGCGGCGGTCGACCGGCTTTTGTCCAGAGAGCTGGGTGAGCCTCTGGACTTTTCACGATCGACCGCACATGGCGCTGCGGTCGACCGCGACACAGGTTCGGGTCTGGGTTCTGTTTTCAGACCCGTTTCGTTTCAGTTTGGTATAAATACCCAAGTGGGTGTTTTCTAGGGTTTGTGAGAGGGATTTTGAGCAGATTGAAGGGAGAGTTCTTGGGCTTCTATTCTAGGAGCAATTGGTGAGATCAAGAGTTGATTTATTGAGGGTTTTGGGTGAGAGATTTGTAACCCTAGTTGTATCCTCTTGATTTCTATTAGTGAAAACTCCCCCCTCCTTCCCTCGTGGACGTAGGCATCTCGCCGAACCATGTAAAAACTGGTGTTAGTAATTATTTGTGCTTTTGTGGTTGTTTGGTTTATCTTTTCTCGGCGATTGGTTTGGTTTCTCGAGGCACAACAAGTGGTATCAGAGCTCCGGGCAACGCTTGGACTTTTTGGAGGTATAGATCAGTTGGGAAGTTTCTCTAGAGCTTCGATTGGTGATAAAGGTGGAATCTTTGTGGTAAAAATTCTATCTTTGGTCAATTTTTGGATCTATTTCCTATTTGTTCCGCAATTGTTTATTGGGTGCTTTGAGATATATGGCTGAAAAAGATAAAAGTGGGGAGGGTTCTTCTGGTGTGAAGGCCGTCCAAAGTTTGAATATACATTCTATGAAAATAGATGTGGAGAAGTTCAACGGCACAAATAATTTTGGACTTTGGCGATGCGAAGTCATGGATGCGCTAAATGCGCAAAATTTGGAAGATACATTGGAGTTGGACGGGAAACCAGCCGACGTTGATGAAAAGGTTTGGAATAAAATGAATAGAACGGCGTGTGGTGTGATTAGGTCTTGCCTTACTCAAGACCTTAAATATGATGTGATGAATGAAACTTCGGCAAAGAAGATTTGGGAGGTCCTAGAGGGCAAATATTTGACAAAGAGCGTCGAAAATCGTTTGCATTTGAAGAGGAGGCTTTATCGCTTCCAATTGAAGAAGGGGACATCCATTAGTGATCACATGAACCACTACACGAAGCTACTTGCAGATTTGGCGAATGTAGATGTTATTGTTGAAGATGAGGATAAAGCATTGTTGTTATTGAGTTCCTTGCCCGACGAGGAATATGAGACCTTTGTCCTCACTCTTATTAATGGGAAGGCATCACTTTCGTATAGTAAGGTCACCGCAGCTCTTGTGAATTATCAACTTCGAAAGAAGGACAAGGAGACTTCCATCGAGCCGGTTGCGGGGGCATTAGTTGCAAGAGCTAAAAGTCCAAATCGTGGAAGAAGGTCGCAGTCTAGAGGGGGGCATCCTGCAGTTGGTAGGAATCAGTGTGCCTTTTGTAGAGAGGATGGACATTGGAAAGCCGAATGCCCAAAATTGCAAGCTGTGAAGAATAAAGGGAAGGCTATTCAAGCTTCAGAGGTGAACGTTGCCAAGGCTAGTGGCGACGTTTCAGATTCGGATTCTTCAGGCTATTCGTGCCCAGCTCTTCCGTCAGTCGATGTTGCCGACTCCACCGAGTGGATGTTGGATTCTGGTGTTACTTACCACATATGCCCTAGAAGGGATTGGTTCTCCAGCTTTCAGGAGTTGGAAAGAGGGGATGTTGTTTTTATGGGTAATGATCACAGGTGCCCTATTGGTGGTATTGGTACAGTTCGGATTAGGACGAGTGACGGGATGGTTCGGGAGTTGGCTGATGTGAGGTTTGTTCCTCAACTGAGGAAGAACATCATTTCACTTGGTGTATTGGAGGCATCAGGCTATAGGGTGACTTTGGCAGATTCTCGCTTGAAGGTCACATCGGGGTCCATGATTGTGATGAAGGGCGTCAGGAGGAGTAACTTGTATTATCTACTTGGGAGCACGGTAGTGGATAGGACGCTGACGACTTCTATGGCTAGACTGTGGCATTGGTTGGTGCTGGGGTATATGGTTTGTTATACCGTGCACAGGTTGTTGAGGAGTGCTATGGCCTGCAGATTGAAGTCCTGTGAGCACATTGGGATGAGCAAGAAGACCGAGGTGGAGTTCAGCACTTCTATCCACCGATCGAGGGGTCTTATTGGAGGTGTTCAGTCAGGCATTGGGGGGCTTTCCGAGGAGGCATCATCGGGAGGTAATCGTTATCTTGTTTCCTATGTTGGGGATTGTACTAGTTATATTTGGGTTGCAACCAAGTCCCGTTGGTATAAAGCCCTAGTAGTCCGCAACAGATGGAGGAGGTGTATGGGCAGAAAGGTTACCAGTCGTACTTATTCTAGTAGGAGTCCTTTCTTGCATTGGTGCCGAGCTCATGGCAGTTGGAGACACTTCTTAGGAGAGGAAACAATGGGGCGACGTGATGAGATGGCGGATTTAGTGGACCGTTCTTTTCTGGAGGAGGATCAGCGTTGGTTGTCGAGCAGTGGATCTAGTATTCGGGCTTCGACACGATTGGGCTATCTTATGAGGTTGCCGACTGCTACGTATAGAGTTGTTAGATCTGGTGGAGCTATGTCAGATTTTGGTCGGCGTCGGATATTTGGCTACCCAGCACTTGGTCACATCGTGGATGTGAGATTGGATCCGATTGCGCATTTGGGATTCAGGAGTTCATTCGGCTATTAGTTGGGAGCTTCTGAGTTTGATCTGAACAGGTTTGTCACTTTGGACTCTCGGCAGGTAGAGAGTATTGATCAGGTCAGAGGGATATCGCAGCGGGTGGAGGTTGATGCTACTCCATATTGGGTGGGGATTTCCTCACATACTCCAGGTCATTCTGCATTGGTTGGGATTCCAGCTGAGGTGGCACAGCGTGGGAGTCATTTATTTATGGGTGCAGATGATGAGGTGGTTGACTTGGATGCAGCTGGTGGATATGTTTTGGATACGACCATTGTTACATCTCAGGTGGAGGTGTTGGACTGTTTTCATATTAGGGTCGTTGATGATGCTATCAGCCGCAGGTTGGATTGAGGGCCTTTGGAGGCCATTGGGTGAACTACGTGAAGGCTTGATTCCTCGGAGAGGATACGTAGGCAGTCAGTTCTTTGATGCAGCCGATTTGGTGAGTAGACACTATTGGTTTGGGTGAGTGTTCGCACTCCCGTTTGGTTAGTGTTGACTCAGTTCGATTTGGTGAGTAGACACAGTTGTGTTGGGGTTGAGTGTTCGCACTCCCGTTTGGGTCTCGACGTGTTGTGGATAGGGTCCGTTGTCATGAGTCCGTTGCCATGACGTACTGGATGCAGCAGTTGAGATATTGGTTTAATTGGTGTCGGCTCAGTTTTGGGAAAACGTTCGCCGAGGTGGAGAATTGTAGATTCGGCGAGTGTATGGATTTGACCATTGGAAAAGTCAGAGGAGTGCTTTTGGGCGTCTGGCGGTCGACCGGCGGTGGAGCTGCGGTCGACCGCAATGTGCACGCAGATGTATTTGTGGCTCTGGAAGTTGGGCGGTCGACCGGACATGGAGCGGCGGTCGACCGGCTTTTGTCCAGAGAGCTGGGTGAGCCTATGGACTTTTCACGGTCGACCGCACATGGCGTTGCGGTCGACCACGACACAGGTTCGGTTCTGGGTTCTGTTTCCAGACCCGTTTCGTTTCAGTTTGGTATAAATACCCAAGTGGGTATTTTCTAGGGTTTGTGGGAGGGATTTTGAGCAGATTGAAGGGAGAGTTCTTGGGCTTCTATTCTAGGAGCAATTGGTGAGATCAAGAGTTGATTTATTGAGGGTTTTGGGTGAGAGATTTGTAACCCTAATTGTATCCTCTTGATTTCTATTAGTGAAAACTCCCCCCTCCTTCCCCCGTGGACGTAGGCATCTCGCCGAACCACGTAAAAACTGGTGTTAGTGATTATTTGTGCTATTGTGGTTGTTTGGTTTATCTTTTCTCGGCGATTGGTTTGGTTTCTCGAGGCACAACACAAATATCCCCACGACAGCTCTCCAAAACCCTAAAATGTGTGTTGGTATTTATACCAAACACCAATCCCAAACAGATCAGGAAACCCAAACCAGACCCAAAAACTCGATCCGATCAACCGACCTTGAAGTCCCGGTCAACTGGCCAGAAACACGAAATCTCAACAAAAATAATTACATGGTTTCGGTCGACCAACAATGTGGTCCGGTCGACCGGATAGGGTTCGCGGTTGACCGAACCTATCCTCACGGTCGTCCAAACAAAAGGCCAAAAGAACACCATGTAGTGTGCACGTTTCCGGTCGACCGAACTTGCTCCGCAGTCGACCGGACTGCATCCAAAATCCTTCCTGCTTCGTTTTTCCTAAACTTCTTAACTATTTTTGTTGTTTTTACTATTCTCCATCTCAGCGAAGTTTTTTAAAAACTGAGCCGACACCAACCAAATCAAATGTCTCACTTGTTGCGTCCAATACGAAGTGAAAAAAAATTCACGACAACGGACTCAATCCACAGCAAGTCGAGACCCAAATGAGAATGCGAACAAACTCCAAATGTTGGTATCAACTCACCAAATTGAATACATCATAAAATGACTACCTACGTATCCTCTTGTCCAAGGAATCAAGCCTTCACGTAATTCACCAAATGGCCTCCAAAAGCCATTAATCTAATAGAAGAGTTCTAAACTCTTCACAAACAAATCTGCGGCTGATATCTCTCTCAATGGCCCCAAAGTAAAACAAACCAAGCACCTCCACCTGAGGTGAACTAACGGCCATATCCAAATCCAAACTATATCCACCAGCTGCACTCGAATCAACCAACTCATCATCTGCATCCACATCAACATGATCCCCAATCTATGTTACCTCAGTTTGAATCTCAAATGATACAGTATGATCTGGAGTATGTTGAGTAATCTCCATCCAATGTGGAGTAGCATCACCCTCCACCCGCTGCGATATCTCAACGATCTAATCAACACTTTTCACCTGTCGAGAGTCAAATGTGACATACTTGCTCGGAACAAAATCAGAAGCCAATACCTGATAATCAAACATGCTTCTGAATCCCAAATGTGCTCTCGGATCAAATCTCACATCCTCGATGTGACCATATGCTGGATGACCAAACATCCGAAGCAACCCAATATCTGAAACAGCTCCACCAGATCCAAAATCTCTAAACGCAGCAGTCAGCAACCTATGAATAAGATGGCTCCAATATGTCGAAGCCTTATCACCAGAACTTCTCTACAAACCAATGCTCGATATCAAACACTGATCTCCTCCAGAAAGGAACGGGTAATCAAATATGCCACATTATCTCGCCACCCTAATGTTTCCTCTATAATGAAGTATCTCAAACTACTGTGAGCTTGGTACAAATGTAAAAAAGAATCCTTACCAAAATCAGCATGACGTACTACCTTTCTGCCAATACAATTCTTCCACCTGTTGTTGACTACTAGTACTTCACACCAACGGGACTTGGTTACAACCCACAAACGCCTAGAACAGTCACCAACATAGGAAACTAAATACCTATTATCTCCTAATAATGCCTCCTTGAAAGGTTCCCAAATGCCTGAATGAACACCACCTAGAAGACCCCTCGATCGATGGATAGAAGTACCAAACTCCATCTCGGTCTTCTTTCTCATACCAATGTGCTCACAGGACTTCAAATTGCAAGTCAAATTACTCCTCAACAATCCACGCACGGCACCAATAATCGAATAACCCAGCCTCAACAAACGTCACAGTCTAGCCAAATCCAAAGAAGCTGTCAGCTCTCTACCAATCACATGCTTCCAATCAAATTATACAAATTCTTCCTCCTGACGCCATTCATCACAATCATGGACTCAAAAATAACCTTCAAAGATGCATCCTCTAAGGTCATCCTATAGCCTGTTGCCTCCAAAACTTCAAGTGAAATGATGTTCTTCTTCAACTGAGGAACGAACCTTACTTCATCCAACTCCCGAATCACTCTATCACACATTCTAATACGAATGATACCGATACCACAAATATTCATGATCATACCCATGAGCATGACATCCCCTCTTTCCAACTCCTAAAAGCTAGAGAACCAATCCCTCCTAGGACAAATGTGGTAAGAAGCACCCAAATCCAACATCCACTCTGTAGAGTTGGAAACACAAACTGACGGTTGTATAGGGCACGAATAGCCCGAAGAATCTGAATCTGAATTGTCACCACTAGCCTTGACAAACATTCACCTCTGAAGCTTGAATAGCTTTCTCCTTATTCTTTCCGACTCGATCAACTAACTTTGGACATTCGGCTTTTTAATGTCTATCCTCTTTATAAAAGACACACTGATTCCTACGGACTCTAAGATGTGCCCCTTTAGATTACAACCTCCTATTTCGGTTTGCTATTTGCTCTTGCGACCAATGCCCCTGCTACTGTATCAATCAAAGTCTCCTTATCCTTCTTCCGAAGCTAATAATTCACAAGTGCAACGGTAACCTTATTATACGAAAGAGATGCTTTCCCATTAACTAGAGTAAGGACGAATGTCTCATATTTCTCATCGGGCAAGAAACTCAACAATAACAACACATTGTCCTCATCTTTAATCATCACATCTACATTCGCCAAATCCCCAAAGAAGATTCGTGTAGTGATTCATGTGATCACCAATGGGGGTCCTTTTCTTCAATTGGAAGCGATAAAGCTTCCTCTTCAAATATAAGTGATTTTTCACACTCTTGGTCAAATACTTGCTCTCTAGGATCTCCCAAATCTTCTTAGCCGAAGTCTTATTGATCACATCATATTTTAGATCTTGGGTAAGATAAGACCTAATCATACCACACGCCGTTTGATTCATTGTTTTCCAAACCTTTTCCTCAATGTCATCCGGTTTCCCGTCCAACTCCAATGTATCTTCCAAATTTTATGCGTTGAGCGCATCCAAGACTTCACATCTTCGAAGATCAAAATTATTAGTGCCGTTAAATTTCTCCACACCTATCTTCATAGAGTGAATATTCAAACTTTGGCGGTTTTCATGCCGGAAGTACCCTCCATAACTACTTCTTTCTCGACCATCTCTCTCAAAGTACCAACAAACCAGTACGAAACAAATGAAGAATAGATCCAAACTGAAAAGAAATATTTTTACCTCCAACTTAAACCTTAACAAGAGTCTCCAAAAGATCTCACCCCCACATGACGGTAGACAAGATCCACAATAGTAAAAATCTCACCTTTATCACCAACTAAAGCACTGGACAAGCTTCCAAAATGATCTACTCCTCCATCAAACCCAAGCGTAGACAAAGCTCTGATACCACTTGTTGTGCGTGAAAGCCACCAATCATTGTGCTTCGAGGAACCAAACACAAACGCCGAGAGAGAAAGCCAAACAATGCAAAATAACGGCACAAATACAAACAAATAAATTTTACGTGGTTCGGCAAGTTGCCTACGTCCACGGGACAAGAAGGGGATGAGGTTTTTACTAATAGAGAAGAAGAGTACAAACTGAGATTACAAACCACTCAAACTCACCAACAAAGCTCTTAATCTCTCAAGTAAAACCCTAATCAATAGCTCCACAAAATACTTTTTTTCTGTGCTCCAAATATCCTCACAATAGCTCCCCAAAACCCTAGTATGTTGATATTTATACCAAACATAAATCCTAAACAGATCAGGAAACCCAAACTAGGCCTAAAACCTGATCCGATCGACCAACCTTGAAGTCGCAGTCGACCAGCCAGAAACACGAAATCTCAACAAAAATAATTACAGGGTTTCGGTCGACCAACAATATGGTCCGGTCGACCAGATAGGGTTCGTGATCGACCGACCTATCCTCGCGGTTGTCCGAACAAAAGGCCAAAAGAATACCCTGTAGTGTGCACATTTCCGATCGACCGAACTTGCTTCGCGGTCAACCGGATTGCATCCAAAATCCTTCCTGCTTTGTTTTTCCTAATCTTCTCAACTATTTTTGCCGTTTGTACATAGCTTATACCGCGCCAACGGACTAGTGGGCCCGAGGCCACCTCTAATGTCTGTGGAGAATTCAGAAAAATCTAGATTTGTGTCATAAGTCGACTCATGCACAGGCATAAGTCGACTTATGGTAAGTCGACTTGTATCTGTGCACGAGTCGACTTACGTTCTGTTCTGGAATTTTTGGTTTTGGCTCTGTCAAGTCGACTTATCATGACTGATAAGTCGACTTATGATCTGTTCCCCAGTTGTTAATTTTCGCTCTGCCAAGTCGACTTATAGCCCCTGTTAAGTCGACTTATAGTGGGTTTCTGTACAGTTTGAGTTTCTATTTGGATTCTGTTTGGGATTTGGTGTTTGATATAAATACCAACACGTTTTAGGGTTTCTTTGGCTTTGATTGAGCAGCAAAGGAGATTTTTGGAGCACAGAAAAGAGAGTTTTCTGGAGCTATTGGTTAGGGTTTGGTTTGGAGAGAATTAGAGATTTGTGGTGAGATTAATTGGTGAGTTTGAGTGATTTATAATCTTAATTTGTACTCTTCTTCTCTATTAGTGAAAACTCCATCCTCTCCTTGTTCCGTGGACGTAGGCAACTTGCCAAACCACGTTAAAATTGGTTGTTTGAGTTTGTACCATTATTTTTTGTTTGTTTTGTCTTCTCTCGGCATTTGTTTTGTTTGGTTTCTCGAAGCACATAGGTTTGGTGGCTTCCGCGCGCACAACGGTGTCCACATCACCTGGCAATGATATAGGGATAGGCTAATTGTCATGTCGCAATAAGAATGCCGCTTTTGTAAGGTGGGTGAATTCCAAGCATAGCATCATAGTCAATTTTAGCAATGATTTGATTCAAATAACGCGCTATACTCGATGGGTCCAACTGCTTACACTGAGCAAATGGGGTAGTGGGCTTGAGGCATGACATAAATGCTTAACCTAAGGAGTATCGCTTTTAATTGAAGACTTTTGCTGTATGGACCTACTCTCTTATCTGTATTCAGACGTTGATCTCTGGCACACATTTCACTGTCATCAACAAGTGCTTTTATTACCTCAACAAGTTTTACTTATGGTTGGTTATTACAATCGTTATGCTCTATTATATCCCCGCAAGTTGAGTGTGAACCGAAACTTCGGTTGAGCGTCCCTTTCATGGGAACACGTTTGACTATCTTATGCAGCTCTATTTTTCTTTTAAACCTATTTTTAATGTGTGCTTGATAGGATTCGAATCTGGTTTGCTTGGTTACCATCTTAAAACCCTTTCATTGTATCAAAACTCCGAAGTTGAGGGTTACAGTTTTTATTACTTAAAATGCTTAGCTCTGGGATTATTTTCTTTGCCCGTTCAACTCCCAGTAGGACGCGTATATGACCGAGATAAAATATGTTTATCAAAGCGTCTGCCTAATAGGGGAAGCAAAAAATAAATTTATATTTATTTCTGCTCTTAGGACTCTACGTTTCTTTGAGATCAACTAGAATATCAATTTTTCTGAAAATGACTGAGAGGACCAGCAGCCTCCAAACTCCCAGGTCTTAAGCACTGCATGAGACAAGCTCATACTTAGTAGAATATGCCTAACACCACACTTAAGACTGCTAATTCAATATGTTTATGCCCCCCATGTTTGTTTCATCTTTCATGTCCCTAAAGTAAACTAAGATTCTTCCAACAATCTAGTTGCCTGTGGTGAATCAGCCCACTGAAATCAAGGATTATCTTAATACAAGTCAAACTATATATATGTCCTTAATTAAACCCAAAAGGATGGGATTTTTTTTTTTTTTTTTTTTTTTTTAAAGTGAAAGATGGGTATATTAGATTGACTACCCGGCTACTTTATCCCCTTCTACTTGAAAACGTATCCGTGTTATTTTTTGCAGGACAGGCGTACCTTATCTCTTATTCCTCTTGAAAATTGCAGGCACCAAAACAAACCCTGCCTGTTGCTTGGTCTCAAGACCAGTCATTTTTCTGTAACTATTATTAGCTTGAGCTTTTTGAAGATTTGGGTCCGGGGTTCTGAGATTTCTGAAAGAAGGAGATGAGTTATTATTAATTATTAAATTTTTTTTTTCCCTTGATGAGTCTGTTTTTACCTTCTCGTTGAGAGTATTTCTTGAGGAGTAGGTCTTGATCTTAAAAGTCTGCTTCGTTCTTTTGCCACCACCATGCCTCTCTCTGAATTTCATAGAGCTGCGAGGAAAAATCTTCATTCTACACGATCCCTGATGACTGCTGATCTCTCTTCCTCTGTGTATGTCTATGTTCACGTTCTTCTCTATACCACTACTTTTATTTTATTTTATTTTTTCTCACCCCAAGATCACTCACTTAATATATGTGCTCATGTGTTCCTAGGCCTGATGACGAATTTGTCGAGCTGCTATGGGAAAATGGCCAGATCGTTATGCAAGGACAGTCGAGCAAACCGAAGACGAGCTCTCATCCGAAGGTTGAAGACTGGGATCACAGAGATCCCACAATCCAAAAGTTGAGCCACCCCGAGGAGTTTGATTCCGTAGCGAGCGAGGTATCACTTGCAGTGCCTTGTTCCGATATAGGATCGTACGCGCAGGACGATGATGATGATGGTGTGGCTCCTTGGATTACTAACCCGATGGAGGATCCTTTCTCCTCGGAGTTCTTCTCTGAGTTTGTCGGCATTAACCCAAACCCTCCCTCGATCGAAAGAAGCGATGAGCATAGCTCTAGAGATCTCAGAGAAGGCTCAGGGCTTAGTAAGATTGGAGGCAACCAATCCCAGGGTTCTGTTCTGAATAATGCTATGTCCAGAATGTCGGGTTTCGGGGCCGATGATGACCATTTTCAGAAGCAAGGCTCGGTATCAGCTTCCAAGCCATCGGGAGCAAGCAATGGAGTCGGAGTGATGAACTTCGCTAATTTCTCGAGGCCTGCTTCCCTTGCTAGAGCTAACAGTGAGAGCTTGCATAGGTTGAAGACGAATGAGAAGGTGTCTTTGGCTTCTGCAGGCACCAATCCTACAGAGTCGACATTGATACAGTCTAGCGGGGCCCGAGGAAATTTAGCTCTAGATTTGCAATCTAAGGTTAACAATCACAACTATGCTAGTCTTGTTGCCAACAAAGGAAGTATATCATCTGATCATCGCATTGATCATCAGAGCTCAAGATTTGCAGCGAGCATTCCTGTGGCTGAAAAGGGTCGTCAAGCAGCTGTTGCCTCTTCTATGTGCTCAGGCAGCAGCGCTGGAGCTGCGTCGAGTGATCAAAAGCATAGAGCGAAGAGGAAGGATCGAGAAGGAGAGGAACTTGGGTACCATAGTGAAGTATGCATACAAAATGAAAGGAGAGAAGAAGAAGAAAAAAAACTCTTATAGAAACTATCATTACGGCCTAATTAATTGTTTTTGGTCAGGATCTCGACGATGATGGCTCGAAGAAACCTGTTAGGGGGCGAGGAGGCTCTAGCACGAAACGAACACGTGCTGCAGAGGTGCATAATTTGTCAGAAAGAGTGAGTACATTTTCTGCTGTTCTTCGCCGTCTTGATTTGGGCTTGTAATGCGGAGGTATGAACTGATTTCCTTATGAACAGAGGCGGAGGGATAGGATAAACGAGAAAATGCGAGCGTTGCAGGAGCTTATACCCAACTGTAATAAGGTATGATTCCCGTTTGATGTCACATGATTTTATTTTGGTACTACTGGTCTAGTGTTGGATGAAATGAAAGAAATGGGGTATCTTTTTCAAGGTGGATAAAGCTTCGATGCTCGATGAGGCCATTGAGTACCTCAAAACTCTTCAGCTACAAGTGCAGGTAAAATTTTTACCCTCCTCAGAATAGTATCATTGGTTAACCGCGGATGGACCCCCTGTACTATCGTCTGATTGTTGATAGACTCCATGAAGTTCTATTGGTATGGATAGACCCTCTATACTATTGCTCGAGTTGCAGATAGACCCCCCGAGATATCTTTTTTCACGCTTAATAGAGTCAGAAAGGTTTAGTCTAGGGGTCTATCCGCACCGATCGACTAGAGGGGTCGATCCGCACTTTACCCTACTCTCACTTGTCAGGTTCTCAGTTTGTCAAAAGTCAACACAGATGATGTCTATGGGGAATGGACTATGCATGCCACCGATGATGTTACCGTCCGGGATGCAACATATTGGTGCACATCCAATGGCTCATTTCTTGCCGATGGGTGCAGGAATGGGGATGGGCATGGGAATGAGTTATGGGATGGGGATGCTCGACGTGAACGGGTCCCCAAATTTCCCGGTTATTCCAGTCCCTTCGATGCACGCATCACAATTCCCGTACTCGCTGATCCCAGGGACCTCAGGTTTTCAGATGCCAGGATCGACGGGTGTTCAGCTGTTCGGAATCCCCGGGTATGGACAGGGAATTTTGCCCGTGCAAGAATCGAACACGGAAGCAACCATGGATCAGCCTAGAACGAGCAGAGAGAACTGATAACAATGAGTTGCAGCTGGCACCTTCCTCTTGTTTAGATTGCGATTCCTGATCAACGTTGCATTTTGCATTTCTCGGTCTTATTAGGCCTCGTTACCGCCGGTAGCAAAAGGGACGTTTATTCGGGAATCAGGCATTGCATGTTGATGGAAATGCGGTTGCAAACTCTAAATGATGCGGGAATGTGTGAGGTAAGTAACAATAGAGCGAGTGTTTCATATGTTGATTGTGGTTTTCCAAACACATCCAAGGGCTTGAATTTTATGTAGGTTTTTGTTAATTTAGACGGTTTCTCTATTTTTTTTAAAACCCAATTTTTAGATTTAATTATAAAATTCGTACATTTAATAGCAAAAGTCAACCCACTTTTTCAAATGGGGTTGAGTTCTAAAACTTCTGACCCGTTGGATACAAGAGGTTATCACTTCCTGGTATTTTTTTTGCATGTAAAAGGTACCAGAGATTGCCAATATCAGGGTGTTTAACAGATAGAATTTAATTTAAAAAATCAACCAACTTTTTGAAAGTTGGTCTGCTTCTCTTAAAATGTAACTGGGTCGAATTTGGTAATTAAACTTCAAATATGTTTTTTTTTCTTTAAATCGCCCGTTGCAGAACGTGCGAATATCTTTGTGCTTGAACAATTCTCTGACTGGCCATTTGCTTGATGTAGCGGGACGGGAATGGCGCCCTCATTTTTTCGGAGGTGAGAAGTGGCAATCACAATGGCGTTCTGACGCGAGAACATATTTGCAGTATGCTATCATGCATATCTCTTGAGGACGAGGGTGACTATTGATCAAGATGCCTTCAAAGATGATGATTGTGAGAGAAAGATGACCTTCACTTGGAAAATTGCTGAGATTCTAACTTCATTCTGATGCACGACGCAGAAAGTTTCTGAAGTTCCCTTTTGAAGCCACATGTTTTTGTGGTTTTATCACATAACCCCTGTCATAATTTAGATAAACCCTTCTTAACTGTTGTACAGTTAATGTATAGCCTGCTTTTGTAAGCGAGTATGCATATGGTAAGTATCTGTATCATATCCGACTCATATCCGAACAGCTTGCACCCTTACTTGTACAGCTATTCTATAGCCTACTTCAGCCAAATTTATGTACTACTTTCACTGCACAAGAACTTCGTATCTCTTCTTCTAACGCCCCGCCCCGGAATCCCCGGAGTCGGTACGCTATTAGATCTGATGGACTGGCCTCACAAAACACCACATGTCTTTTCAACACGTTTTGTCCTCACTCACGCGCTCCCTGGAAAACTTCCCAGGGGG
>BQKN01066300.1:334852-354095 GCA_022839385.1 Asparagus kiusianus | reverse complement strand
CCCCCCCCCCCCCTCATTTAAAAAAAACAGAGGAGAGGGATTAGGGTTTAGGATATTAGATGTAATCGTTATTAGTATCAATGGTGTTGTGTCCCTGTTACATTTCATTGATACACGTAGTCACATTGATTATCAAACCTCTTCAAATCCATGTGTTATTGTGCTGCCAAAAAAGTTAGCTCCCATTGCTTCAAGAAATTCTGTCACTTTGAACCTAAACATGACAACTCAAGCTAAAGTATTAGGAATGTCCATTTTCAAAATCTGCAGCCTACTGATAACAATATTTTGCCCAAGGTAAATAATTTGGAGGCGGCTAAAATGATTCTATTGATTTTTTTTTCTTTGCTTGACCTCTTTCAACTTACAAACCACACATATATATACTACTACAATCACTCTTAGATCTCCTAACAAAAAAACTCTTGAATTTCCCAACAATATTCATGCAACTAATATATTCATTCATTTGGCTCCTCAAACAACTAAACGATCTTCTCAATTCTCAAGGTAATTAATCAAGTTTACTTTCAACATTTTTCCTTAAACTTAATCCTTCAATTATGCTAAGCTTGCCTCGCAATAAAGTAAACACATCATGTTTCAATGGCTTAATAAATATATCAGCCATCTGGTCTTGCGATTTCACAAACTCAAGCTCAACTTCATTGTTCTTTACTTGATCGCGGATAAAATTACATTGAGTATCGATATGTTTGCTCCTTTCATGAAACACTAGGTTTTTCCAAAAGTGCAATAGCCGACTCGTTATCAACACGAATTTTGGACGTCTCTTCTTGTCCGAACTGAAGATCTTTGAGCAATTTCTCAATCAAAGTGCATAAGTGACACTCGATGATGTAACAGCATATTCGGTTTCACAAGTTGAAAGAGTGACTATCGGCTACTTCTTTAAAGACCAAGTAAAAACAGTGTCACTGATAAAGAAAGTGTAACTAGTTGTACTCTTCCGGTCATCAACATCTCCGGCCCAGTCACTATCAGTGTATGCAACAAGTTCAAAGTTGTTAGAACTTGAATAAAATAAACCAAAATTAGTTGTACCTTTGATGTATAGGAGAATCCTCTTTGCTACCAACAACTGTCAAGACTTCGGATCTCCTATGTATCTGCTCACAAGCCCAATACTATAGAGAATATTGGGCCTTGTGTAGGTTAGATAGCGAAGACTTCCAACCATGCTTTTGAAATAAGTTGCATCAACTTTGCTATTCAACAGGACAACTCACGTGATTGTTATTCTTCATATCAAACTTATCAAGAATTATCTTTGCGTATCCCTTCTGAGAGATAAAAATTTCACATCGGCCTTGCTTCACCTCGATGCCAAGATAACAAGACCAAGTCCGATGTCTGTCATCTCGAACTCACGAACCATGGAGCTTTTGAGCTCCTCGAACATGTGTGGATTATTTCCTGCAATGATTAAATCATCCACATACAAGCATAGAATAAGAATATCTCCAGCTTCATTTACCTTGGTATATAAGGCATATGCTCATATGGACATTTAGAAAAATTGTGAGCTCGAAAATATTCATCAATTCTGTTATTCTAAGCTCTTGGTGCTTGTTTCAAGCTATAAAGAGTTTTCTTCAACTTCAACACCTTTGATTCTTCTCTTTTCTAGATGTAACCAAAAGATTGATCCACATAGACCCCCTCTTCAAGAACACCATTCAAAAATGCTAACTTCACATCAAGTTTATAGATCGGTCATTTGTTCTAAGCTGCTAAGGCAATAATCAGCCTTATAGTTTCAAGCCAAGCTACTAAAGAGAATACATCATCATAGTCAATTCTAGCTTTCTGCTTGTATCATTGGCAACTAACCTCGCCTTGTGCCTCTCGACTTCTCCTTTCACATTCTTCTTCTCATTGAACACTTATTTGACTTCAATTGCTTTCTTTCCTTGTTGCAAGCTCCCAGGTATCATTGTTCTCGATAGCCTTGATCTCTTCATCCATAGCTGAACTCTATTTTGGATCTTGAATTGCTTCTTCAAAGTCTAAAGTCTTACAACCAGCGAATAAGCAAAACAATATTAAATCATCTTGATTTTCAGTTACCTCATACAACTCTCTCAAACTCCTAAATTTTTTAGATTGTAGGCTCGATGATGATGAGGACAATGCTGAAGATGTCATCGATTGGGCCGGTTGGTGATGTTGTCATCGGTGATGATAGAGTTGATATTGATGGAGTATGTGCTGCAGCATCTTTCCAGATCTCAATCTCTCCACTAATGAAAGTAACCGGACTACTATAAATTTCGCCCTTGCTCTAGTCCCATAATTTCTCTTTATCAAATTGAACATCTCGGCTAACAGTAAACTTCTTACTATAGGGATCATACATCTTATAACCCTTGGTTCTTGAATCATACCCGATGGATACATATGGAATACTACTCATCGAGTTTATTCCTCTTCTGTGCTGGAACATGAGCATAGCAATACTACCGAACATCTTGAAGTGGCTCACATTCGGTTTGTAACCGGTCCAGGCTTTTAGCGAAGTAATATTTTTGAGAATTTGAGTTGGACATCAGCTGGGAATGTAGACGACGTAAGAAATGGCTTTAGTCCAAAAGGTTTTAGGCACCTTCTTACTACTCAACAGGGGCATAGCTATGTAGAGCTTGCCCTGGGTTGCTGCCCAGGGCAAGAAAATGAGTTTTTTTTATATTTATAATTTTTTTTCCACGCATCCCCCACCCCTTCTATTTCTCCCCAACTCCCCCCATATTTCAAAGTGAACAGAGAATAGAAAAGGGGTCGGCCAAAAAAAAGCACAGGCCTAGGGTTTCGATGATCGCCCCGAGTGACGAGTCCCCGACCAAATCCCAAGCTCTCCGAGACTCCGACGACCGCACCCAGTCCCTGACCAAATCCTCACCGTATCAGACGTCCTCCTCGCCTCCCAGAGCAAGCCCTCGACCGCTCGACGCCGATCCCAAGCTTTTCGACTACCGCCCTAAGTCCCCGACCAAATCCTCGCTAGATCTGACATCCTCCTTGCCTCCTAGACTCTGGCCCTTGACAGCTCGAGTCTCGACGATGATCCCAAGCTCTCTGACGACCACCCCGACCAAATCCTCACAGTAGCCGACTCGCCAACATCCTTCTCGCCTCCCAGCGCTACGTCAACAACCCCTTCGACAGGCTTGACTGGTACGCCCTCCTCCAGCTCCCTCACCCTCCTGTTAGTTCTGTGGCGCTTCTTGTTAGTTCCGTCTTCTTTTTAGTTAGTTCTATTAATTCTGTTTGTGTCTGTTAGTTCTCTCTCTATTAGTTCTGTTAATTATTTTAGTTTATAGAATAGAATTGTTAGTTTTGTTATTTTAGAATCACATCATGAATGAAAATTATGAAATATAATTGTTAGTTCTTGTATGTGAAGGGCACATGTCGTTCTTGTCAGCAGAGTGATGAAATTATAATTGTGCATCATTATCGCTTTGATATATTATATGAAGTTGTTAACACACAAGTGATGGAGTTAAGTGAAAGATTCTCTAATAGAGCAATAGAACTTCTAAGTCTTTTAGCTCTTCTTTGGATCCAAAAGATTCTTTCAAATCATTTAAAGTTGATGACCTTTGCATGCTTGTGAAGAAATATTATCCCCAAGATTTCAATGAAATGGTGATTAATTATCAGCTAAGGCATCAATTGCAACATTATGAGCATGATATGCGGTGTGATCCTGATTTTCAAAATATTACTACACTCTCAGGATTATGTCAAAAGTTAGTTAGTAAAGGAAAATCCAGAAGGTATCCTCTTATTGATAGATTGATTCGGCTCATGTTGACTCTTCTTGTTTCGACTGCAAGCACGGAAAGAGCATTTTCAGTAATGAAACTCATAAAAACATCATTGCGCAACAAGATGGGAGATGAATTGCTTGCTAATAACATGATACTTTATATTGAAAGAAATTACTTCCAGCCTCGACACAGAAGAAATGGTAGAGGAGTTTGATTCACGACATATTCGTAGAGCTCGACTTAGATAGATACTTTTGTTTCTGGTGTATCTCATATTTTGAATGTGTATGATACAACTTTGTCTTTTTTATCAATATCTAATCAAAGCACTCTTAGTTTGTTTAATTTTTTCTTTGTTATTTTTTCGCCCAGGGCAAATAAAATTCCTAGCTACGCCACCGCTAATCAACATACATCTTACCATATTCAAGACAGTGTGATTCTTCCTCTCAGCAATGCCGTTTTGTTGTGAAATGTAAGGAGCAATCAGAAAATATCAAACTCCATGTTCTTCGCAATATGCTTCAAACTCCTTTGAAGTGAACTCTCCACCTCGATCTGATCTGATAGCATTAAAATAAAAGCCATTCTCTTTTTCAACATTAGCTTTGAACTTTTTAAACATAGAAAACACTTCAGCTTTGTTCTTCAAGAAGTAACCCAAGTCTTTCAAGAAAAATTTTCGGTGAATGTAAGAAAATACAAATTCTCACCGATTGAGGTCGGAGTGATTGGCCTACGCATATAGATATGTACAAGCTGTAGTGGTCGTGATGCATGAAATGAAGCCTCCTTTAGAAAAGTAGCTCAATGATGCTTCCCCGCTAGACATCTTTCACAGAGTTGCTCGAGATGATCAATTATCAACAACCCTTTCATCATACTTCTATCGGCCAATGTCTTCAGACTGTCAAAATTAAGATGCCCAAATCTCAAGTGCCATAGTGTTGTACCATAGGAATAAATAAGTGTTAATCACATTCAACTTGTTGACACGAGTCCCAAGCAGACTACACCTCAACTCAATGCAGACAGACCAAAAGAAGAGTTATCCTTTCTCGCCAGGCCAAGACAGGCATCTATGCATGCCCAGCCGAGTCGTCCCTTCTCACATGGCAAAGTCGTCCCTTCTCGCTAGGCTGAGTCGACAACTTACAAGTGTTTGTGTCAAAAGTTGTCTTTTCCATTGCTTTCAAACCTGTTACACTGTTTATCGATTACAAGTTCAAACTGAAAGAAAAGTTGATCTTTTTATAAGATCTTCTTACAACGAAAAATAAAGATTACAACTTTATCAAACAAAACGCAGCAGTAGTTTATCTCCCGCTGCTTTGCGTGGGATCTTTGCCTGTGCCGGAGACGCGTTAGTCCGTGGACCGCCGCAGAGCAAATCCGATTGACAGTATAACTACGCTCTTGTTTCACGAAGGAAACAATTACGGAAGCGACAATCACGACCAAGCGAGATTGTGGCTCTTCTCGAGATTAAAACCAAGTTTAATCCGGAGGAAAGAAGGGGAAAGAATCACAAACCTTTCGAAGGGTTTTCTTTATGAAAGTATTCACCAAGATCTGATGATTCTTCTCTAAAATTCGTGGTTAGCCGGACAATTGGACAGCACCTTGCCTTCTCCATCTCAGCTCCTCTTGAAAGAAGACCTTGGGCTTCTATTTATAAGCCTTTGGAGATGTCCTTTTGAATAAGAATTGGTGTTTAAACATTATCTGCAGTTAATAACCACTTAAACGCGTCTAGGGATAACCTTAAAACAATTAGGGAGGTTCTAGGATGAAAGAATCCTTAAAAATCATCGAAATCCATGTTTGGAGAGGTTTTGTACTCAATAAGAGTCCTGGTGGCTCGGAACTATGCGAGTCACCATTTGGTGGCTCGCATGGGTGCGAGCCACCAATTGGTGACTTGCACCTACACGGGCCTCCGAATGGTGTTTCGTTCATCTTTTTGATATTTTCGCGATTTGTGATTCTTCCAATTCCCTTGTTTTGCGCACGCTTCATCGCTTCGTTGACTTGTGCATTCTACTGATCCATTTCATACACTTACTGATGTTGGATAAATTCTCTCGACCTGGATGATAACGTTTATCGTCTTCTCCTTGTCTTGAACTGTGTTTGAGGTCCTATGGGTAATTTTTAGTGCCTACAGATACCCCCTCCAAAGTGTTTCAGTCTCGTTTCTTTTATAGAAGAGCCTGAAATACTTTGGATGTGATAGGCACAACCTTCAATCGGTGCAAAAGGACCTATAATGAGCTTCATCTCTTGACTCCTTCATTCTTCAACCTATTTAGCGTTCTGTTGAACAGATGAAGTTTTTACGGTTCTGTGTTTATCGTCTGACCGCTGTCAAAGTCTTGAATTGAAACTTATATATTAAATGGTGTCGTTGAGTTGACTTTGAATTGATCATCTTCGTTGGGAATTCTGATTGTAATTGAACTCCTTGGAATCATCTTTTGCCTTATTTTGGCGAAATTGCTGATGCGTTGACCGGTATCGACCTTTATTGTAACGTGTTGTCCGGCGTTGATTTTAATTGTAACGAGTTGACCGGCGATTGACACAGTTTATACTTGTACGTTTGTTGGAGTCTCCACAGTTTAAGCTCTTAAGGCGTTGGAACATGGCGGTCCTAAATGTTGGGCTGCAGGACCAACTATTAAAGCTGATTCATCTGCACGTGTGGATCTTATCCCGAATTTGTTGGATGTCTAAGTCACGAGACCAACTAATGAAGTTGATGCGTCAGTGACTTTCGTATATATATAGGATTTTTGACAAACCCTCAGCCCTCAACGGGTTTGACGAGCCTTTACCGACTACCGTTTGAGTCGGGCTAGCACGCGGTTTGTTTAAGTCCATCCCGCATGTGACGTTATGCTAAAAGAGCTAACTCTTTTAGTGCTACGATGTTGAATACGTAGACTTCGTCTTTCTCACGTGAAAAGACTAAACGGCGACGCGTATTAGGCGTAGACTTTAAGGTTTTTGGCAAACCCTCAACCTTCAACGGATTTGACGTGCCTTTACCGATTATCGTTTGAATCGGGCTAGCCTGTGAATTATCTGGGTCCGTTTCACAAGTAACGTTGTGCTAAAGGGATGAACCCCTTTAGACTTAATGCTACGAATTTGAATACGTAGACTTAGTCATTTTCTTACGGTAAAAGACGAACCGGCAGCGCGTATTAGGCGTCGACTTATCCCTACTTAGGCTTCGGGATAAAATTCCCCATACTCAGATTCTGGTATCTTTTTCAATCGGCGAAAGACTAAACCGGCAGCACGTATTAGGCATTAACTTATCCCTGCTCAGGATTCGGGATAAAATTCCCCATGCGTGTGAAGCACGGATTTTGGTGTTATGAATAATAACCTACCACAATGTCGAATATGTGGACTTTTGTTCTTTTTACGGTTAAGAACTAACCGGCAACGCGTGTTAGGCGTTGACTTATCCCTACTTAGGCTTCGGGATAAAATGCCCCAGACTGAATTCTGATGTCTTTTTCAATCGGTGAAAGACTAAACCGGCTTAGAGTTGAAGGATGGTGTCTTCTTTTGGGACAAAGACGAACCCGAAATGAGAGAGGAAGAATTTTATATTCTATCTCCCAACACTAAAGAGGAAGAATTTTATATTCTATCTCTAGTTGGAAAGGAGACTCAATGTAGGATCTCTACCTCCAGAATCCGAAAAGGCAAAACTAGAAATGGGATCTCCACTTCGAGAATCGAAAAATTCGGACAATCCTAACTGTCGGAAGGTTTGACTACTGAACTAAAGGTGAATTTCTAGTTTATCGAGAGTAAATTATGGTTTTGACCCTAACTGTAGGAAGGTTTGATCATTCGATTTGAAAGTGGACCTCTCGTTCATTGGAGGAATCGAAAGAGGATTTTAGCTTTAGTCCTAACTGTAGGAAGGTTTGACCAAGTGGGAGGTTTAAGACGATCCTAACTGTAGGAATGTTTGATCGCTCGATTTGTGGACCTCTCATTCATTGAAGGAATCGAGAGGGAATTTTGGTTGTGGTCGTAACTGTAAGAAGGTTTGACCAAGTAAACAGTAGGAGTGGGAGTACAAATCACAATGGGAGTGTTGACTTGTACCAATTACTCAATGGGGATTCTTGGTGTCGAGTGATAAGAACTTAACACGAAGGGGTTTGACAATTTATCAAGGATTATGACATTAAAATCCCAAGTCTTATGTCTGGAATTTAATAATGGGAATGTTGAGTGCACAAACGCATGGAAGTTTGAGTGGATTCGACCGAAAGGAATTTTGGTGGTCCCACCGTCAATTAGTCTGATCGGTGGGGGATTTTGTGGCGGAAGACTGTGAGTCGTCAAACACCAATGGGAATTTTATGAGGGAAGATTGATCCAACGAGGTGAACGAATCTCGTTTCAGCAAAAGAGTGTTTGGAAATCACAGTGGGGGTTTAATGTTTATCACCCCCTTTTTTTATAATGATAGGGTTATCCCTAAGAAAGCTAGATGTAGCATTCTTCTGGAAACTTCCCGTTACATGAATCATCCACCCCCAGCTTTTCTTGCGAAACTGGGTTTATCATTGTATCAGCTACATGATCGGGTTATCCTTAAAAATATCAAGCATGACACCCTCCAGGAACTTCCCGTGGAAGAAATAAAATAGTTTAGACTCATATACCTATTGGAGTATCGAGGAGCAGTTTATACTCGTATACTCTTCGGAGTGAGGCGGAGAAGCAGTTTATACTCGTATACTCTTTGGAGTGAGGCGGAGAAGCAGTTTATACTCGTATACTCTTCGGAGTGAGGCGGAGAAGCAGTTTATACTCGTATACTCTTCGGAGTGAGGCGGAGAGCGTTCTCATTCGGCTCATTTCGGCGTTATGATGCCGGCATCGACCAAGGCTTGAATGTTGTTTTTGAGAGCAAAGCAAGCCTTGGTAGGATGAAGGATCCTCCTGTGGTACGTACAGTACTTTGGATCCGCAGTATTGTCAGCTTCCTCCTGATTTGTGATAGGTGGTAGCTTGATCTTGTTGTTTTCAAGGAGGTATTTGAAGATAGCCGGAACCTCTTCAACCTTGAAGGAGTACTCTTTTTGGAGTCTCGGATCCGGAGTCTTTCGCTGCTTCTGAGGCTGCTGTTGTGATGTCTGATTAGAGTCAACAGCCACTGCAGGTACCTTTTCTTTACCATGAGAAGAAAAACTTGAGTTTGGACGGTTAGCCGTCGGCTGGCTTCTCTCGGCCTTCTTCCTTCTGAGGAAGAGTTCGGCCTGTTCTCCGCGCACCTTCAACTCTTTCCAAGTCTTGGATGGCACGACCCCCAGTACTTCCAGGATGTTAATGGAAAGGTTATTATGGCAGGTTTGGAGGATGAATTCCTCCGTGACCGGATCTCGGCAATTCATTGCTTTGTTACGGAAGCGTTTAACAAAGCTGTCAACTGACTCCCCATCCTTTTGCTTTTCGTCCAAAAGGGCTCCGACCGACACTTCGGTATCATCGTCGAAGAAATTGTTAAGGAACAAACTCTCCATGTCGTCCCAGCTGTTGATACTTCCAGGCTTGAGACGGTGGTACCAATCGAAGGCAGGTCCGCGAAGGGTGCCAACGAATGACCGGACCATCAAAGGCTCGTTGCCAGAGATCACTTCCAAGTGGGACTTGAAATAAATTAAGTGTTGAGTGGGGGAACCCTTCCCGTCGAACGGTGTGAAGTTGATCAGGTTGAACTTCGCTGGGTATGGGATTGAGTCACACTCCCTCGGGTAAGGATACGGAATACCGGTCTTCTTTACCCTTGAGCAGACATCAAGGCATTGATTTTGCTTTCGAGGTCTTTCATCTTAAGGTCTTCGCATGCATCTTTCTTTGGGCGATTTTGGAAAGGGATAGTGGTGCCACCCCCAGTGTTGGTATTATTAGTGGGGTCACCCCCAGTGTTAAGGACGTCTTCAGCATTTTTATCCTCAAGTGGAACATCGGCATTGATATTCTCCTCCACTTCTGAGTCGCTATTTATTTGATTGGTAGTCTGGCGACGACTAGATTCATCGCGTTGATTTGTCAACTGCTGGAGTTGTTGTGCATGTAAGTCTTTAACCCGTTGCACAGCCATCTCCATTTCGATTTTAAAGTCCTCTTTCTGCTTTGCCAAAGCTTCTTGAAGAAGTTGAGCCATCTGTTCAGTAGTGATCATGAATGACTCTCGAGTCTGTCCTGTACTAGACACAGTGGCATCTGAAGCGATCGCAGAGTTAGCGTCTGACATTTCGTCATCTGAGGACTGTCCCTTCTGAATTCTCCTATAATCCCTAGGCCTAATAGCCCCGGTTTGCAACCGAGTCAATCGTTAGGATATCTGCGGGAAAGGTTCAGGACAGAAGCGTCTCGTGGATTTTCCTTTATCTGCCATGTTAATCGTGAGTTCTGAGAGTTCACGTTCTTGAACGATCAGCTTTCTTTTACGGAAACGTTTTGATTTGTGTCCCAGCGTTCCTGTAGAAAGTCTTTCAAAGACCGAAATCCTTTGCGAGGCGGTTTTGGAGCAGTTACACTCTGATAATACCACCTTAATAAGTTTGGTACATGGACAAAGAGAGTCCATTTCCTGGGTATTTCTCTTACGAGATTTATTCATACCCCCAACCTGATAGTATAACTCATCGATATGATTATCGGAGCAACCTATCTTGTGCTGGCATGATTCCCCCATTCTGATGTTATCGTCTTCTGACAAACATAGCTCTCTTTGAGGGTATGATGCCCTATCATTATCTTCACGAGCCGCTCGTTTAGAACCACGCCTTCGTGCGCGTGAGGACCCAATAGGCTCTTGGACTTCTACCCGCAATCCATGTCGGGTGGTTACTGGTGCTTTCTCCGTAAGAGAGATCTTTGACTTACTGGGGAGTCGCGTACGACCCCCAGTCTGACGAACCATACGGGGTTCATCTTTATGCAAAGGACCAAGACGATCTGTAATGCTTACTTTGAATCGGGATAGGTCCACGCTGCCGCAGGGTTCTACCGAAGGTGAGGAAGTCATCGAAACAGGAACAGGAGCTGTTGGAGACCCGAAAACGATCGCGGGAGATGAATTTTCTGCAAACAGGTCACAGCTGGCTCGGAAGTGGCGCGGGCCAGCAGCTGGTGGCTCGGCCTTGGCCGAGCCAGTGTTTGGTGGCTCGGCCTTGGCCGAGCCAGTACTTGGTGACTCGGCCCTGGCCGGGCCGAGCCAGCAGCCGAGGACTTGGTTCTTTCGGGCCTTGTTTTGGATTTTGGCCTCCAGATTTGACGTAGTTTCGTCAGTTTGTCATCTGGACCATCTGTTTGTAGCTTCCTGGCTTCTTGCACCAGAATTCTTGCGTGCGCAAGTAAAGCGTGGCGCTTCTTGATCCATTCTTCAAGAGTTGAATGTGTCCTCTTAACGGGGACCCATTCATTCGCCGTTGATTTGGACCAGTCACCCGCTTGCTGCCGTGGCGGTTGGCATCTTCTAGACTTCAGATCCGCTTCATAGCGGATTCCATCAACTAGCTCGGAAGCTTTGGCCAATTGGCGTGCAAGGCGTTGACGCCGTCTTTGACGCGCTCTCTTGGATAAGGTCGGATCATTTTCAGTAGCAGTTTCAGCTTTGCAAGGTGTGCCTTGAGCTGCTGCGGGATGAGGTTCTTGGTTTTGAACCTTCAAATCCAAGTGTCCTCGACATTTCCTTGTGGAGTTTCTCCTATTCCTGCGAGGGGAAGATGAGCGGGAAGAGGAGGATAAGTATTCCTCATACTTTGCCTGGTCGAACTTGTACTCGACCTCCTCGTTGATCGGGTTGATGATCTTTGGTTGCGACACTACAGCTTTGGCAGAAAAGCTGTCGGCTCCCACTGTGGTCGCCAGTTTGTTTGTGTCAAAAGTTGCTTTTTCCATTGCTTTCAAACCTGTTACACCGTTTATCGATTACAAGTTCAAACTGAAAGAAAAGTTGACCTTTTTATAAGATCTTCTTACAACGAAAAATAAAGATTACAACTTTATCAAACAAAACACAGCAGTAGTTTATCTCCCGCTGCTTTGCGTGGGATCTTTGCCTGTGTCGGGGACGCGTTAGTCTGTAGACCGTCGCAGATCAAATCCGATTGACAGTATAACTACGCTCTTGTTTCACGAAGGAAACAATTACGGAAGCGACAATCACGACCAAGCGAGATTGTGGCTCTTCTCGAGATTAAAACCAAGTTTAATCCAGAGGAAAGAAGGGGAAAGAATCACAAACCTTTCGAAGGGCTTTCTTTATGAAAGTATTCGCCAAGATCTGATGATTCTCCTCTAAAATTCGTGGTTAGCCGGACAATTGGACAGCACCTCGCCTTCTCCATCTCAGCTCCTCTTGAAAGAAGACCCTGGGCTTCTATTTATAAGCCTTTGGAGAGGTCCTTTTGAATAAGAATTGGTGTTTAAACATTATCTGCAGTTAATAACCACTTAAACGCGTCTAGGGATAACCTTAAAACAATTAGGGAGGTTCTGGGACGAAAGAATCCTTAAAAATCATCGAAATCCGTGTTTGGAGAAGTTTTGTACTCAATAAGAGTCCTGGTGGCTCGGAACTGTGTGAGTCATCATTTGGTGGCTCGCATGGGTGCGAGCCACCAATTGGTGACTCGCGCCTACACGGGCCTCCGAATGGTGTTTCGTTCATCTTTTTGATATTTTCGCGATTCGTGATTCTTCCAATTCCCTTGTTTTGCGCACGCTTCATCGCTTCGTTGACTTTTGCATTCTATTGATCCATTTCATACACTTACTGATGTTGGATAAATTCTCTCGACCTGGATGATAACGTTTATCATCTTCTCCTTGTCTTGAACTGTGTTTGAGATCCTATGGGCAATTTTTAACGCCTACAACGAGGCCTACTAAAATGGCGGTACGAGTCGTTCTTTCTCGACAGGAGGAGTCCTTTCTTGCCAAACTGAGTTATCCCTTCTCGCCAGGCCGAAATAGGCATCCCTTCTCGCATGGCCGAGTTATCCCTTCTCGACAGGCCAAGATAGTTACCCCTTCTCACCAGGCCGAGTCATCCCTTCTCACCAGGCTGATTCGACAACTTACGATGCTGCCTAAAAAGGTGTTACTTGTCATCCCTTCTCGTCAGTAGGCGTCCCTTCTCGCCAGGCCGAGACAGGCGTCCCTTCTCGCCAAGCCGAATTGTCCCTTCTTGCCAGGAGGCGTCCCTTCTCGCTAGGCCGAGTCGTCCCTTCTCATTAAGTCGATATAGGCATCCCTACTCATCAGGTCGAATCATCCCTTCTCGCCAGGACAAGTCATCCCTTCTCACCAGGACAAGTTGATCCTTCTCCTCAGGCCGGGTCGAAAGGCGGTCATCCTCAAGCCTCACGCTAACAACCAGTCACCATTACATTAAATGCATTGTCAGAGTTAGCATTGCTCTAGCCCATATAGCCTTTATGACTCATTAGGCTCTATCAGCATCATGCTTCCTCTGTCATCATCACATTGATCACAAAGGTGACTCGTGTCACCCATAGACGACACATGTAAAGTAACTGCTGACTAAGCAGTCTGCTTGGACTCAGCCAAAATTACAAAATTACCCCCACTGTACCTATTGTAAATAGAGGAACTGTCTGCAGCACATGGGTAAATAATCTCTTGCTAAAAACACATTTATCAACATATTACTTATCCACTCAAGCTCAAATACTGACTTGATCATCGTAGGAATCACCGAAGAACCCCTCCGGTCCTTTAACATGTTGTAGTTTTGCAGGAAGCTCAGCAGTCTATTAGGGGATCAACCATCAAAGGAGATCAAAGGACCCTAACACCTCCATAATCCGTACATAACTCCCTGTTTGATACTTGACATCAACACATAGCCAAGAAAAATCATTGGTATAAGCTTTCAAATATTTCACATCTTCACCTTGAAGGTTTAGCATAAACATTCGATTCTTCGATATATGTACTTTTGCAATCAATCTACTTCTTTGATCTCAAAGAAAAAGACTATGATCTTTTGCATGAAAATCATGGCCATTTCCTAAGAGCTGTCCCAAACTCAATATATTGATTTTCATATTGGCATAGACATCAGTGATAAATTTTTCTTCATTTTTGAGGTGAATAAGAATTTTACCTTGGCCTTTCACTGGATTCTTTGAGAAATTTCCAAAAGTCATGCCATTCACAGATTCGTCCATGTCGACAAACATACTTCTCTTTCCACACATATGGTTGCTAGCACCAGTATCAATATACCAAACATTCTCTTTGTCACCATCTCCTCGGAATGCTAATAGAAAAATATTATCACCATCTTCTTTCTCAACATAATTCACCTTCTTATCAACTTGATTATAATAACAATCAGAAGAGTCATGACCATATTTCTTACAGTTAAAACATTAAACTTGTGTTTTTCATCGGTCTACATTAGATCTATCACGTCCATGACCTCTAAAAGATCTTTGATTTAGATCTCTTTAAAGTTGTTGTGACTTCCTCTGCCATAAAAACCACGTCCTCTGCCTCAAAATCTACCTTGAAATCTTCCACGGCCACGACTGCTATTACTTCCTTCTTTTGAATCTTCTCGGTCATCCTACAAAGAAAGCTTAGTTTGAAGGGTCTTCTCAACCGGTTCATTTCTCTTGCTAAATACTTTCTCGTGGGCATTTAAGGAACCAAACAGTTCATCAACCGTCATCTTCTCCAAGTCTTTTAACTCTTCGATGAAACAAACAATATAGTCAAATTTCTGAAGAAGTGATCAAAGAATTTTCTCCACCACATGAACATCTTCAATCTTCTCGCTATTTCTCCGAAATTGATTCCCCGCGGCCAAGACTTGAGTGAAATAGTCAGAAACTAGTTCACTTTTCTCCATCTCTAAATCTTCAAACTCCTTTTGAAGTGTTTGAAGTCGAACCTTTTTTATCTTCTCCACTCCCTTATAGGAGTTTTGAAGTATCTCCCAAGCTTTATTTGAGGTTGCTACTTATAAGATCTTCTCGAATGCCGATTAATCTACTCCTTAGTAAATAAAGTAGAGGGCTCTATTGTCTTTCTTACTAGACTTTTTAAGCGAGTCTCTCTTTGCTGCTGATAGCGCACTTTCATCTTGAGGTTTTTCAAAGCCTTTCACCACGAGGTTTTTTCAAAGACTTCCACCACAACATCCCAACAGTCTATTGATCCTAATAAAGCCTTTATTTAAATGCACCAATTTTCATAATTTTCTTTGGTGAGTTTAGGAGCAACAAACGGGATCATTCCCTTAGAACTCATCTTAACTCTGATACCAATTTGATAACAATATTTTGCTCAAGATAAATAATTTGGAGGAAGATAAAATTACTATATTAATTTTTCTTTCTTCTTTGTTTGACCTCTTGTAACTTACAAACCATACATATATGTACCACTACTATAACTCTTAGATCTCCTATAACAAAATACTATTGAATTTTCCAACAATATTCATACATCTAACATTCATGCCTCTGACTTCTCAAACAACTAAATTATATTCTCAATTCTCAAGATAATTAATCAAATTTACTTTCAACACCTACACAGATAAGCTTCAGAACCTAAACCTTTACTTACTCTTAGACTCACATGTAAATTTTGTGAACGCGAAAGTCTTGTCCCATCACGCTTCCGTTTAGGAAGCTCATCACGAGACGCGATTTTCTCGTGTTCGCGTGGGGGCACAAGTGTGAACGGGAGCAAAACCGAAACCGCATGAAAGGGCCACACGCATCCACGTGAGGAGATAAGGCTGGGGGGAAACCGCGTGCAGGCCAGCGTTGAACGCGTTTTTCAATGCGCGCGGGTCGGCTATAAATAGGAACAGGGTTCTGTTCCTAGGTTTGAGTGCAAAGTGAGGGGAGAAATTGGCTTCGTGCAAGCGATAAGAAAGGGGTTTTGCTACAGACGCAGATTTGGCGGCACAAGAGTAGATAAAACAGACGCAGATTTGGCGGTGCAGATTTTGAGCAGTTCCTTTTAAGGGTTTTGAGTATCCCTTTGAGAGAGTATTTGTGTGAGGAATCTGAGAGTTTGTGTGAGGGCTTAGATTGTGAGATTGTAAACCCTAGTTGTATCTCTCCCTCTAATAATAGATCTCCCCCTCCTTGCCCCGTGGATGTAGGCAATTTGCCGAACCACGTAAAATTTATGTTCTTGCCGTGATTTGTAAAAGCTTATAGGTTCCCTCGACAAGTCAGTCCTAGAACTGATGAGAGGAAGAACTGATATCTCACTTTGTTGAGATATTTTACTTTCGATTCTTGTTTTCTTTGTGAAATAGGGATTTAGTTGAAATCTACTCTCTTGTTGTGCTGCCAAAGTGCTGTCGAAATTTCTGTTGTGCACAACAAGTGGTATCAGAGCTCCGGGTTGGACTTGGAAGCTTGTTCGAAGGATTCGCTGTTGGATTCTTATTTGAAGAGTTAGATCTACAACATGGGTGAAACAAGCACATCAGGGTCGTCTCTTACGAAGACGATACATAGTTTGAGCATCAATAACATAAAGATCGATGTTCCAAAATTCGACAGTAAGATCAATTTCGGTTTGTGAAGGTGCCAGGTGATGGATGCGTTGGACGCTCAAAACTTGGAAGAGACTCTTGAGTTGCAAGAGGAACTTGTTGATATGGAAGAAAAGGTTTGGAAGAAGATGAATAGTAGGACGCGTGGAGTTATTCGGTCATGCTTGACGCTGGATCTTATTTATGATGTGATGAATGAGACGTCGGCGAAGAAGATGTGGGAAACACTCAATGAAAAGTATCTTACTAAGAGAATTGAGATTCGGCTTCACTTGAAGAAGAGGTTTTACCAGTTCAAGATGAAGAAGGGAGTTTCCATCAGGGAGCATGTTAACAACTTCACGAAGCTAACTTTCAGATATGGCCAATGTGGATATCATGGTTGAGGATGAAGACAAGACGATGCTACTTTTGTGTTCGTTGCCCGAGGATGATTATAGTACCTTTGTTCTCACTATGATTAATGGAAGAACTGTTAGTTACAAGGAGGTGACCTCAGCGTTGGTTAATTATAAGTTGTGGAAGAGTGTTGATGAGTCCTCCGAGAAGGCATCGGGAGATGCATTATTAGTTCAAGGTCGTGGTTCAAACCGAAGAAGGAGGTCGCAGTCTAGAGGTACACATCGTGGGATTCGTAGGAATCAATATGCTTTTTGTAAAGAGGATGGACATTGAAAAGCTAAATGTCCAAAGTTAGATCGAGCCGAGAAGAATAAGGGGAAAGATGTACAAGCTTCAGAGGTGAATGTTGTCAAGACTAGTGGTAACAATTCGGATTCGGATTCTTCAGGCTATTCGTTATCCGCACTACCATCAGTTTGTGATGCCGACTCTACGTAGTGGATGTTGGATTCGGGTGCTTCTTACCACGTTTGTCCTAGGAGGGATTGGTTCTTCAACTTTCAGGAGTTGGAAAGAGAGGATGATGTGCTCATGGGTAATGGACATGCATGCTCTATTGGTGGTATTGATACTGTTCGGATTAGGATGAGTGACGGGATGATGCGAGAGTTGGGTGATGTGAGGTTCGTTCCGCAATTGAAGATGAACATTATTTCACTTGGAGCTTTGGAAGCAGCAGGCTATAGGTTAACCTTAGTGGATGCACGTTTGAAGGTTACATTGGGGTCCATGATTGTGATAAAGGGCGTCAGAAGGAGCAATTTGTATTATTTGCTCGGAAGCATGACAATTGATAGGGAGCTAACGACTTCATCAAATTCGTGTTTGATACTGGGTTATTTGATTGGTAATGTCGTGCATAGGTTGTTGAGGAGTGCTTTGACCTGCAGTTTAAAGTCCTGTGAACCCATTGGTATGAACAAGAAGACCGAGGTGGAGTTTTGCACTTCTATCCATCATTCGAGTGGTCTTCTGAGGGGTGTTCATTCAAGCATTTGGGGGCTTTCCAAGAGAGCATTATTGGGAAATAATAGGTATGTGGTTTCCGCAGTTAGGGATTGTTCTAGACATTGGTGGGTTACAACCAAGTCCCGTTGGTGTGAAGTCCTAGAAGCCCGCAATAGATGGAGGAAGTGTATTGATAGAAAGGTAACCCGACGTTCTGATTATGGTAGGCGTTCTTTCTTACGTTTGTGCCGAGCTCACGGCAATAGGAGACACTTCATTGGTGTGGAAATTTTAAGGCGATGTGATGAAATGGCAGATTTTGGGAGTTGTTCCTTGCTAGATGAGGATCAGTGTTTGATGTCGAGCATTGGCGTTGGTGTGCGGGCTACGACATGTTTGGGCTATCTTATGTATAGATTGTCGACTGCTGCATGTAGAGATATGAGATCTGGTGGAGCTGCTTCAGATTTTGAGTTACGTCGGATGTTTGGCTACCCAGCACTTGGTCACATCGTGGATGTGAGATTTAATCCGATAGCACATTTAGGAGTCAGAGGCTTGTTTGATTATCAGGTATTGGCTTCTGACTTTGTTCTGAGCAGATATGTCATGTTTGACTCTCGGCAGGTGAAGAGTGTAGGCGTATAAAATTGCCTATAGGTCCCACAATACAGCTCGACGACGCTAATTCAACAAATGAACCATCGGGCGACGTATCCAAGCACGACCGTTATCCCGCCAACGCCGAAGCCAAGCCATACGCAACGGAGCAGGTTAACGAGGCGACGAAGCCAATAAATCGCACCCAAGCATTGGAATGCATCCACTCGCACGCGGAATTAAACCAACGTTTCGGGGAATCACCGAGTCATCTAAATAAGAGCGAACTCGGTGATATAACGATCGAATCAAGATCGGTTTCGGACTCGAACTCAGAAGCGGATTAACTGCCATATTTGGAATCAAGTCAACAAGTCGATTCCAGATCAACTCAACCACAAACTGAAATACGCCGGAACCGGAAACAACGGGAAACGACAAAACGACGAAAACCCGGGGACTCGGCCTTAGCCGAGCCACCCCAGGGTGGCTCGGCCAAGAGCCGAGCCACCCACAGGTGGCTAGGCCCAGAACTGTGCAAACGCACAGTTCTGAGTGCCTATAAATAGGCCAGGGCATGGTTCATTTCAGGGGTTGGATTTTGGAGGGTCGAAGCTCTGCCGGATTGGAATCTGAGATCTAAAAAAGATTGGAGCTTTAGAAGATTGAAGACTTGGACTTTGAGATCCGGTGCTCGGCGATCATCCACGCCAAACAAGGCAAGAGTTCGAGAGGGACCGGATCTGAGATCTACACGATTTTCCTCCGGATCTAAGCTTGGTTCTTAGATCCCGAGAAGAGTCTCGAATTCGCTTGGTCGATTTCGACACTTGGGCTACTATTTCCTTGGTGAATTAGTACCCCACACGGCTATTATTTCCTTCGTGAGATAATACCC
>BQKN01066300.1:298880-314852 GCA_022839385.1 Asparagus kiusianus | reverse complement strand
CTCAAATTTGGGTTTTCTTAGAAAACTCCCTTTTGCTTTCTTTGTTTTCCAATAGGAAAAACGACCTCCACAAAAGCATTGGCCACATTTTTCATCTACAAAAATTAGGAGGAATGACGCATGCATGATTTTGATTTTGTTTCATGTAAATTGAAACACAAAAGTAGTTTAAAAATGGTTTATCCACTCTTCACTCTGCTATTTGCACGAGAGTTAGTAAAGAACGTCGACCCTTCGTACACCGGCCACGTGTCCGATCAACCGGGACCCGCAAAAGGGGCGTCCTCATCCACGGCAGGTGATCTCCGCGTGCTGGCGGAACCAGCAATGAAGTTTCTCAGTTACCTGGGGGCGGAGGGCATATTTGACTTTTCGCTGGGGGACCCATCGCGACACGAAATAAACGGTCGCCATCGCATCGACCCATGTTCTGCCTACGGTCATTTACTAGAACTTAACCTTCTTGACTTGTCGACTGTTTTAAGGGCGGTTTGGTTCCCTGTTTTTGAGGGAAAGAATCTCTTGAAAGCCTGTTAAAAGTGTCAAAAGTAACATTTTTTGTCAGACTTTCAGTCAAAATCGTCTCTAAAAAAAAACTTTAACTGAAAACATACCAAAAAGTTACACTTTTGACACTTTTGACACTTTTGACAGCCCCTTACTGATATTAAAGGTAAAGATGATGGTTATTTACAATTTACCCTAATTAAAAAAAAAAGAAAAATGAGAAAAATAATAGTAGAGCAAAAGAGAGGTTACCTCCACCCGAAGGCAACACCTAGCCACACTGAAAAGATCCACTCCCGACGAATATTCCGTGGTCTGCATTTAATTAATTAAAGAACCGAAGCAAATAAAAAAACACAACCCCCACATAATATCCGCCACGCTGCTCACCCCTCACGAATATTATATTATAATCCAAACCAATTTCATAATTTTGTGCAAAAGGGGAAAAAAAAACCCAAGGGCAAATCCGTAATCTCCCGCCCAAGCCCGCTAAAATTTAAAGGACCGACGTCCCCACGACTGTCCAGTTCTCGTCACTAGCAGGCACAGCCGTTCGAAGAGGAGGAGGAGAGGATCATGGCATCAGAGGCGATCTCAACCGTTCATCTCGCATACGAGGGATCGGGCAGATCAACTGGGCCAAAATCAGGGCCCTGGGCTGAGGACGGCAGCGAGACGGGCCAGGTCGAAGGCCCGAAGAGGAGGAGGAGGAGGAGGGAGAGGGAGCTTGAAAAGGCTTGGGAGATGAAGAGGTCTAATAACAGCGAGAGGTGCAGGGTTTCGGTTAGGCCTAGAGGCCCAGATTCGGAGTCCATTTATATGGACATGGATGAGGTCAAGGCCTGCAGAGAATTGGGCCTTGAGCTGCCCTGTGACTGGACGGTGGAGATTCCCACTAGATTCTCTGAAGATACTGGTAGTGGGGGTGAATCTCCTGTTGGGAATTGGAGCATCTCTGGTCCTGGTTAGTACCCGGAGGAATCTTCTAATTTACTCGAATCTTCTTTAATTTATTTACTTTTGTGGGGTTCGTATGATATTTAGTTTCTACTAACAATGAAATCGCTATTAGGTTCTCTATTCTTATAAATTAGTTTCAAATTAACTCCTCTAATTAGGAGGAGCAATAGCAAGATATAAGATGGATTCAGATCTTCTTCAATTAGGCGGTAATTGGAGAAAGTTTAATACTCTCAATTTTTACAGTTTATCTCAATTTTTATGGATAAGAACACACCACCTAATATTTCCACTAAGTAGTGGCTTCGCCCTATAGTGACTTTTAAGTTTAGTCAAAGTGGTTTTCAAAATAATAACAGGAATCTTACGTGGCGTGATCTTATTCGTTGGAAGTGATATAGACAGGAACAATTTCCATCATTGGAGGGACTCTTTAAACATATAAAAGATTTAAGGGGCTCGTACTAAACTTCCCATCTATTTTTGCTATTTTTTTTAAAAAAAAATAGAAGTGTTGGATGAATGTTTTTGAAACTTTCCTTTTATAGGGGATGATCCTAGAGATGTGAAGGCTAGGCTGAAGGCTTGGGCTCATGCAGTGGCTCTGGCGTCAGCATCGAGCCTCAGCGGATGATCTGATTAGTGGTCGGAGGGCGGAGAGAGGGTCTGAGTATATACGGTGTGGTGTAGGGGGTTGTAGGATTGAAGCTTTCAATTTGTTTTGGGTTGCGAGATTTGTTTTAAGTTTTTTTTTTTTTTTTTGTAATTTTACTTAGTGTGCATATGCTTGTAACCAGAAACTGTCCAATTATTTTTATTTATTGGATAGTTGGTGTACCAAAGACCGTTTTTTATCGATGTCTTTGAGAACTAGTGCATTAATCAAAGAGTTCTTTGATTTATTGTGCGCAAATTATCTAGCGTCGGAGATGCACTGGTAGTTTTTTGCTATGCGATCGAAATGGCAAGAAACTATGGTTTTGTTTTAGAAAGAGATCCCCGTTGAGCTTATGAAGCACTTTGGAGAGAGATTTTATGGCTACTGATGTAATTTTTTGTTTTTTTTTTTATTTTGTGAAAACTTTATTGTATTATAAGAGCAACGGAGTGGAGTGAGGGCACCCTGTATTAATTTTGTTATTTTGTTGCTTTGTTGACTTGTTCAATATGAATGAGTTACTAGTAGATGTTATGGTTGAGCTTCACATTTATATCTCACATTAACTTTTCTTTTGAGTAGATGTCAGTGTTGTTGTTAGCTACTACTGCTTCCTCTCCCTCTTTAATGCACGAGGGGTGTCATGGTTGGAATTGGTAACTACCTCTCTCTTTCAAACGAGATATTTTTGATCCAACATCATCTGTGTATTGTGTCGAACTATGACAGACACCTCGCAAGATTTATTCCTTCATTATTTCTTTACCATCAAATTGGGATCCTCTCCTAATGCATAGTGTTCCTAATATCTCCTAATAAAGAGATCTTAATTAGCCTTTGATTTATCAATCAAATGCTAATATCTCATCATTATCCTCCCCCTACTTTTGCTCATGAGGAGATCTTGGCTTTTGATTGATAAATCAAAGGCCAAGATCTCATCAGGAGATCTTAGGAACCTCCTCATTAGGAGAGGATCCGGATCTTTTACCATCTCAGTTTAGACCTACTTTAGGGTGAAGTTCAACCTCACATCTTGGCTGATTGATAAAAGAACTCTAGATATCTTTAGCTCGATTGCAATCTCCATTAGCAGATGAGGTTGTACAATCCTTGCAACTTGTTGGCTCTTTCGGCAAGAACTTAATGAGTGTGTTTTCAACTCGAAGATCCAGACCTAAAAAGATGTCAAGAGGAGTGATTCACGCTCAGTGGAGTTGTGGCTTGATCATCTGTCTGTCTCTGCATAAAAGCCAACAGCCATACAGAAATTTATTGCTTACTCCCACCCCTCTATTACCTTGTATTCCCATTTCTATAAATCCATTATTTTTTTCTACCGGCATGTAAAATAAAAATAAAAAGAAGAAAAAGATGAAACCAAACTATTTGCCTAATAAAACCAGTTCAGCAAACTAGAGCTTATAGTATAAAGGGAGGCGCTCCAGGCACACCCTTAGGCACACTACCAACCACACTCCCCCTCTTGCTATAGTGCAGCGGCCCTACATGTGATTTTTTTTAAGAAAAATCACATGTGGGGCCGTTGCACTATAGCAAGAGGGGGAGTGTGGTTGGTAGTGTGCCTAAGGATGTACCTCTATCATTTTCCTAGTATAAAAGTATACCCCCTCGAACCTTTATCGAGTTTTGGATTTTTTGTATAGTGATATTGTCCTTTTCACTATAATGATTTTTAATGCATCCAGAGATCACACATTAGCAACACATTTGTGCTGGAGCAATCACACTTGCCGACAAGCAGCCATCACTTGAAAGCTCTAAAGTCAATATTTCTAGCACTCCCTACTCAGAACAAAAGCAACAGAATGAAAGAGGATCATACATTGATCTTCTCTAGTCTCTGTAGTCATTCACAAATTCGAAATATAATGCTCAAATTTTCCAAATATAATCCCGTGAAGTTTCTGTACCGTTATCCTGCACATGCCCGCAGAGAATTATTTACTTCCGTCATCTTCCTGTCCTTCGAAAAACGTGTATGCATTGTTATTGCTTTCAATCTTCAGCTGCATTCTCTACTTTTGATCTGTTTATACGAGAAGTTTTCTAGAAAAAGACGGGAAGAAATAATCGAAAGAATGGTTCAGGTCCTGCTTCTGAATTGAAGATTATGGCAGGTATTGTCGCAAGGATATGGACAGTCTATATCCTTTACTTCAGCCCGATCAAAGTACCAGTCACCTACCGACTTCGCAATGCCCTGCAAATCAACACCCGATTCAAAATCGAAGAAGATTCTATTTCATAAAACAAAAACTTAAGAAAACTGATGAATTTTCTGGAATCAACTCATTATGCATCCCCACAACATATTTGAAGCTCCTATGTCTGGTTGTGTTTAAAAAATTAAAAATTAAAAAAAAAACTTTGTAAGTGCTTGTCCTGGACTTGGATATGTTTAAGCTCAATAGAACCACCTTAGTGGAAATAAAAGTATTGCATGCATAAGCATTTTGAATCTTTAACTATCTTGTCCGATTTTAGAATATTGCTATGTTCTTCTTTTATCATCGCGAAACTGTTTTTTTTCTCTTCATAATCAAGTATTAAGACTCTAGAAGGATAACTTTTAACATCCGTGGCATGAAGGAAGAATAATCTGTACGTAGACGTACCTTGTTGCCAATTTGGGGACTGTTTTTTGCAAACCATGTATCTTGATTCTCCATTTGGCAATGAGCAAAACATGAATTGATAAATAAACCATTTTGTTTTGGCATTGAGAATCCTTTTACAGCATTAAGCATTTGGTCCCGAAATCCTGAAAGTTCAAAAGGTACACATGCATCAAGCGATATATTGATCAGGCAAAAACACGACATGAAAAAGATATCATACAATACGTTGGTATGGAGTACCTTGCAAGAATTGAATTTGTTCTGCAGTGCAATTTAAATGATTGTGCTTACACTCTCGCCAGTATCCATTTGGATCAGCTTTGTCAGGAGCTAAGCTTTCCTGGAGCTGAAATGAGGCGTAATTAGGAGATGATCAGAATGTTTGCTAACCTTCCAGTAATCATCTAGAAGAGTCAATTTTTCAGAATGCAGAAGTATCAATTGCGGATAGACCCCCTTTTCTATCACCAAATTTGACTTACTAGCCCTGTAGTTCTATTGTTGCAGATAGACCCCGTGAAAGAGTTTTATTGTCGCAGATAGACCGCCTGAGTGAAAATCAAATGTGGAAGATAGGCCCCTGAAAAGGGCCAAAAGATTTTCACTCAGGGGTCTATCTACAGCAATAGAACTACACGGGTAGTAGTAGGTTCAATTTGGTGATAGCTGAGGGGGTCTATCTGCAATTAACCCTAAATAAGAATATACCTGCCAGGCATCATATGCTGAGTTCAAAATAAAAGCAGGGGTCTGAACATCGGACAACACATTCTGTGGAAAGAAACACTGCAAAAAAACCAAAAGGAATCGAGTAAGTAGGAACCCAATATGATCGTTTAGAACTCTCTGTAGTGATATATTTCTGTCGAAATAGTGGAGATACCGAAGTTCCACCCATACGAGAAGTGCATGTTTTTGGCAAGTTCTTTCCTGATCCCTTCATGTTGAATAAAAGGAAAATATCATAATAAAGTAGCCAAATTCTTCAATGTTGAATCAAAGCATAAAGGCCTTATTTGATCTCATGCGTCAAAAAAATTATGGATCCTTATGGGGTGGGGGGGTTGGGGGGGGGGGGGGGGGGAGAGACGCATGTGAAAACAATTACCTGCAAGGTCACGATACCATCAAAGAAAGATCGTAGTGTCCTCCCACCGGCTACATCAAGACTACAGTTCACACAGAATTAGATATAATAAGCACATAGTTGAGAAGATCAGAATGTTAAGCAATTAAGAAACGATATACGCGACAAATGAGTGATACATAAATGTGAAGTTTATGATGTACTTGTGGATATACACTAAGAGATATGATAAAAAATGAATATGTTGTAGGATATGGTAGTCAATATACACTAAGAGATATGATAGAAAAATGAATATGTTATAGGATATGGTAGTAGTTAATTTAACAAAGGATAGTGACCCTGAGTAGAATTGAACGGAAGAATAGGATTCATGTAGCTGACGCCAAAAAATTGGGATGAAGTAATGTGATAAAAAAAAATATCAATGATAGGAATCATACGCATCAAGAAATAACCCAGCATCAGAGAGGCACTTGACTTTCGTGCTTGTCGCAAATAATGCCCTGAAATCATCACAGTGCTGTATAGATGCTAGACCTCCAGCAGAGCATCCAGAAAGAAGTGCCTGAAAATTATTATGGCATGTAAATATTAGGAGCAGAAAAAAATGAATACATTCATAATAAAAGCTAAGGAAAGTTACCTGGTTAGCTTGATGCATTCCCTTTGACATTAATTCTTCCATAGCAACTTGCCAAATACGTTGCCCACGGAAAAAGAGACCTTTTTGCTGGTAATAAAACAAAATTTATTTTAACACTACAAAATTACGGTAGAAGTGATGATTTTCAAAAGACCTCAAGAACAATTTCATATCAATAGCATGGCAGCCATACTGACCTTATTTTCGCTTTCTCCGGTGAATGATGCACCATCGCAATAGCGAACCTTGACTCTATTCCAATTAAAGAAGTCTGCAATCATTATAAGAATAAAAATTAATGAAGTCTCAGGTACTTGTGTAGATGAATTTTATGAAGAGATTGAAGTTCACTGTGACTTGTGAGTACCAGGATTCTCCTCAGGCTTGTCGCTCATTATGCCAGTGAATTCTATCTCCTTCTCCATATAATTAGATGAACCATGGCGAGATTTCATTCGAAAAACACAGGTTCGCAGATTATTGCACCAGCCTCCACCCTAGGAGAAGATTGTTGCATGGGTTCGAAAATTAAGTTTTCTTCTACTTTTCGATGTTACGTTTATCTTCAATTACGTTGTTGAGGACTACTGACCTCTAAATTAATGAGCCAATTGTTTGCTCCTGATCCAAACCCGCGATGAAGGTGGTAACCAGGTAGACTTCCATCAGTGCATACTGCGAAAGTAGGAACATTATAAGAAAATAACAACATAAACTCGAGCTAAATTAAGACGAAAGTAAAACAAGAAGTGATAAGACACTGAAAGATCGATCGTGAGAGGGTACCTGTATCGTACCAAATCTTAAAACCTAATGGTGAGAAAGGGGATGATTCCTAGGATCTAACAACTCGCGCTTCATTTCCAAATTAATGAACGGGTTTTCTAGTGCTTAAATCAAAATTTAAAAATTCTAATAAACAGGAATGACTTCTTCAAAATTATAAGAGAATTTTCTCAGTTCCTTATCTCGAATTGCTTGTGAAAACAAAGTTTTCAGACTGAAATGTCATCTGTACAGCACAAATTCAAAGCTTTCACCGGGATTAAACAAGATACAGCAATCATAACCTTAGCAAAGAGAATAAAATAATAAGTTTAGCAAATAAAGAACAGGAAAAGTACATCATCATCATCATAATCATAATGGCCAAAATATTAAAAAATATCCGAAAGGGGATCCACCTATATAATAACTAACTAATCATAGCATGAAACGCAAAACACAGTACCATGTGTGAATATGAATATAAAAAATTTACAAGGTACAAACTTTAAAATTGATTCTATCAATCCTAATCACATCTCAAAGCCCTCCAAAAAAATAATAAATAAAAATGAAAATTAAAAAAAAAATCCTTAAAACTGAGAGAATTATACCCGCTCCTCTAGAATCAGCAGAAGGGATTAGGGTCAGCTCCACAAACAAGGGTTTGCTCACGGACTCATTACTCTCATGAACCCTCACACTCGACTTCTGAGCATCAAACCCATCAACCCAAGTCCCGAATCTCAAAGCAATCAACAACGCAGGCACCCAAAAAAAATTCATGGGTTCTCTCAAAAAAGCTTAAAGAACAAAACCCAAGAGGGAAAATCCCTTATGTGCGTGCAACAGTAAAAAGGGAAGAATCGGGGGAAAATATCAAAATGCGTATTAATAGCGGATTCAGAACAAATTTTCGGTTTATCGTTTTTTCCCAGAGGGGATTCTTTGTATTTTTCTGAAACTTACAAATTTACAGTTAATATTGCGAATATATGCATGATTCTGTTCGATTTTTCCTCCCTTTTTTAATCCTCTCTCTCTCTCTCTCTCTCTCTCTCTCTCTATATATATATATATATATATATATATATATTGTGAGCAAAGGAGAGCGTTTAACTTTGGTTAATTTCATTAAAAAAACTTTGTAAGGTCTCACAAATTCTCTGAACTTTGGATTTTTCTTATCGGACTCTTGCGTGAGAGGAAAAAAAAATTCAAGTTTTAGTGGATTGGATATGTTAACTTGACAAATGGTAAAATTTTAGGATTTTTTTACGTTATGAGTGATATTTTAGTAATTTACAAGTAAAGAGTTGGGCGAGAAACAATTAAAGTTTAGAGGGTATTTAGGAGACACCACAAAATTCAAGGCGTTATGCGGGATAAAGGGGTGTTGAAAACCTCTCAAGGTTCAAGGTTTTGTGAAATTAACCCTTCTAACACTTTTGTAGAATGAGATATTTTGGTCATTTTACCCGCTTAGGTAGTTTAGATTGGAACAAATTTTTAAAACAGACTCAAAACAAGTTTTAATTTTCAAAATCGACTCATTTTTTTTATTACCAAAATCGATTCACTTTATGCCACGTAAACTTAATCTTATTTCCTAATTAGTCGGGGTTGCCAACCCCGACTTTTTAGAAGATTGTTAAACCACAATTAGAAACCTTAAACCCGATTTTTAATACCCTAAATAGTCGGGGTTGTCAATCCCGACTAATTAAGAAATGAGATTAAGCTGACGTGGCATAAAGTGGGTCGATTTTGATAATAAAATAAATGGTCGATTTTGAAAATTAAAACTTAGGATGAGTCTGTTTTGAAAATTTGTTCTTTAGATTGTGATCTGCTCTATTTTATTTTGACAAGACAACAATTTATTTATATTTATTTTGCTAACTAATTAATTATTATTGATGTGATCCATTACTAGTCGTATTAGTAAATAGTATACAGAAGATGGTACTTTGAGGTGTGTACTATTATGCACATTATTAATTGAACTACGACATATTATCGTCCAATTTATATTCATAAATACAGAAATAAGATATGTTCAATGTTAAACTTTAGCGAATTGTTTCTCACTACCACTGATATTGTCAACTTGGTTTTTGGAGCGTCATTTAATTTCTCATTATATCATGTTAATGGACAAGGTTTATATATGATATGATGTTAGCCAACATGTAGCCATGTTAATCAAAGATTCAGATCCTCTTCACTATCTAAAAAATAGTGGAGGGACCACTACATAATCACAACAATTGATTATCTAGTTGGTGTTTGTGATTTTTTTTCTTTTAGTGCAAATTAGGAATGAGTACAATACACGAGAGTATGATAAGTGTTAGATTTAGATTGTATCATAATCACCTATTAAATAATCAATGATTGAGATTAAAAGTAGTGGACTTTCCACTACTTTTTTGTAGTAGAGACGATCCAAATTCTGTTAATCAATCAACTGAGAAAAGAAAATTAAAAAAAACCTCTAAAATTGATTGTGATATTGCCTCCTTCAGTTTATTTTTCTGACTTGCATCAGTATTGCTACAAGTTGTTCAATGCATTTACTACAGTTGCAAGCTCAAGAGCTGAATAATCGCTTTTACTGAGGCAAACATGACCACTATTTTGTTTAAGATGTTAAATCTTAACAACTCTTTTTGTGCCTTCAACAAGTAACACCTCCCCCCCCCCCCCCCGGCGCGCCCCCCCCCCCCCCCCCCCCGCGAGTTGTATTAATTTTTACGTTAGAGATTTCAAGTTTAAGCGCTATCTCTTCTCTTAAAAAAATCTTGATGCTATCACATATGATTATTGATTTAATTTTTTTGAGGAATGATTATTGATATGGATTTTTTTATTAGTTTTATAAGAAGTAAGAGTGCCCGTCCAAGCTCAAGTTTCTGGCTACCCCTATAGGCTGTTGGGGATTCGAAACAATCAATCGAACTATTGCTCTTCCGGAGCTTGTGTTGAAAGTAGGAAAGTAGGAATAATACCACAAATAAAGATCTAACATTGCAAAAATAGTAAAGGAGACGAACACACAGATTTAACGAGGTTCGGCAACGTACCTACGTCCTCGGGAGCCACACCACACAATTTCTTTATTAATTGAAGAAGAAATACAAGCTCTCAAACTAGGGTTTAATGTCTCTGAGATTCTCTCTCTTTTTGCAGTAAAAAAGCTCTCTTTTTCGTGTTGTCCAAACCCTAAAAACGTTTAAGGTATATATAGAGTCCTGGTAGAAACAGAATCCAAAACGGTTTAGGAAACTGTTTGACAGCGTCGCGGTCGACCGTGACGGTCGACCGTGCAGGTCTAGTGGTTGACCGTATCAAAAACCCGAGACCTTCCTACAGGGTTGGCGCGGTCGACCGCCGCGGTTGACCGCCTTCGGATCCAGCTCCTCCTGAGCTCTTGTGCACGTTCGCGGTCGACCGCTAGATTCTCGCGGTTGACCGTGGATCTATCAAGTCGTTTTCTTCGTCGTTTTGATTCCAGCTTTCGTCTCGACTTTGGGTCTACACCTTAGACTAACATAGGCCACTTACAATTGAGGTAGGTGTAAAAACATGAATTAGGAATGCAATTGTTTTTCCTTGCTTTTCAAATCTTCTAGCTTCCATTAATTAGGAAAATGATAATTCAATTGATATCAAAGGGAAATTGAGGTTACATTCATACACAGTCTGCTTTCAGCCACTCCTAAAAACTTCAAATCCGCTTTCAATTGATATCAAAACTTCCATTAATTGGCTCATCAAATTCATAATCAGCGCCATACATCTTGTTTAACACATCATCAATGTATATGGTAAAAATTTCACACAATTTGAAGTCTTCTAGAGTATGAATCAAACTAGTTTGTTATGTTAATTTTTCATGTAGCTCAACAGCCATCCTTGCTACACATAGCTAAAACAACGATTAAAAATTTCAAAGCAGCATAATTTTTTTCTACACATATGTCATGATGAGTGTAAATGGAGTTTTAATTAAGGTGATAAGAAAGATGTTAAGCTTGAAATTGAACTTCATGAACACCAGCAGGTGGCTCATACGGTTTGGCTGTATCATTATAAGCCTAGAGTGACTGGGTTCGATTCCTGATTCCTGAGTGTTTCTTCATTAGCTAGAGGTCCTAAGACAAGTGTAGTCAATAGAGAGGGAATCATAGGATTCAAATTTGGATTGCCAAACTAGTTGTAGTGTCCCCTAATCAAGATTCTCCCTTGTTTAAAAATAAAATCAACTTCATGTACATTTAATAAACCGACTAAATACTACTGATTTCAACCGATGAAAAAGATGTAAAAAAAAAAAACGGTACAAACAAACAATATTACATAATTTTGGATCCAAACGAGAGACATAGTGCCCTCCACAAGAAACGCGTATATGCCAAAAGATACCGCATCTCAAATTGAGATGATCAAATGTAGCTCCAACCCTATGCACATTTGGACCATCCTATGTACCTTGTCTCTTTATGATTCGTCTCTCTTATTACATTTATAGGAGGTTCTATAACAAGTTCCAAAGATTTAGGGTGTTTAAATGACATTTATAGGCTTATGGGGATTTATCTCAAAATGCGCCGAACTTTAGGGGGTGCTATGTGAAATTTTACGATTTTCTTTGATTGCAAAGAGAGAGTATTCATTCATTGGAGATGAGTAGCATGAGGTAATGTCTTGATGGAGACTTGTGTCCAAAATGCCCCCATATCAAGCACCAATGGTGATTGGTGGACCACGTATGCTTCTCTTAGAGCACATACCATGTTGTTTTTTCTCACATCAAATTTATTTCCTCTGTCTGCTTTCATCTTTGATTTGAGGCGTTACATTATGTCGGTTGTTTTGCATAATTTTGAGAACAATTTAGTTTATGAGGATTGGTATATATGTAGTATGTACTCCTATCAGTTGGTTTTATTTTAGGGAAGAAAGTGAAATGCTTGTGAATGAGCATCTTATTTTGTTAAAAATGAGCTATTATCAACTCATACTTAGTGCTCCCTTTATACTATATCATTTTGATCATTAATGTAAACTGAGGACATCTCACATAAGCCTTTATAGATGTCCAAGGATAGAATCATAGAAATATGAGAAAATCATACAAAGGTAATTAAAGAAGCGTCCAAGTTTGTCTCCCGTCAATAACTAATGAAAGAATTCTGAAACTTAGTTCAAAATAAAACAAAAAGATATCAGCTTATAATTCGTTTGGTTGTTTCATGTGGGAAACAAATCTATGTGAAGAGGCCAAGTCTAGCCACAGATGCGTGTGGGTTCCCTCGCTGCTGTGTTAGGGACAAGTCTAGCCACAGTCGCGAGTGAGTCCCACTCGCGACTATGACTAGCAGTCCTCATGTGAAGAAAGAATGTCATAGTACGTACCAAGAAGTAAAAAAGAAACTTTTAATTAAATAAAAAAATTTAATGTGGGATAAGTCTAGCCACAATCTCAACTATGACTAGCAGTTCTCAAGTAAAAAGGAATGCGATATTGCTTAAAAAGTAAGAAGAAGACCATTAATTAAACAAAAAAAATTAAAAATTTTAAAAGTACAACACATGTGGCTGCTGGGATTCGAGCCCAGGTCTCCACGGCCACAACGTGGAATTCTAACCACTAAACTACAGCCACTTGATATTCTGATTTTATTTTAGATCTATAATATATGTAAACTCTACCCCCAACAAGCATCCGCCATAGGGAAGGGCCAAGACTGTCTGGCTTGCTCGGTGATCAAATTATGCTGCCTCCCTTTGTTAATGCGAAAGTATATATATATATACACACACGCACACATACACACTCGATATAAAATAGTCACAGATATGGATATGTAATAAAATATCTGGATTTATACTGAAATAATTTAATATATATTGATCACACGGTCGCAATAGTTATTAATCGATAAATTAATGGATTTAAGGTTAATTTTGATGACCAAAGATTTAATATTAAATTTCAAATATGACAAACATATTAATAAATTCTTTTGTATCATATGAAGTATATATATTTTTTTTCAATATGGATGTGCATATTTATATCTGTATTCAAATTTAGAGGATATGGATAAAAAAAATTCTTACCAAGACATATACATATTTATATCTGAAAATTGGTAGCAGATACGGATATAGTAGGCGAGTCATAAACTGAACCGTTTGAACCCTCTCTTACTCTCTTAGTCCACATTTTTTACTAATTTTTCTTAATGACGTCAACAAAAAAAAATATTTTTTTTTTGAACTCACTGATCATTCACAGGCCTGCCCTCATTTTGTAACTTCACTTCCTTAGAAAAAAATGCTGATGCTGATGCCAAGATTCACGTGCATTTTAATGAGATGGAGTCAATCGGATTGATCCACCGAAGGCCAGTTTGTGATGCTGATGCTGATGCCAAGATTCACGAAAGTTTTTCCTCGGTGTAATATTTTGACATTTTCTATTCTTAGTAATAAAGTAGGAGTACGTTAATTTTGATTGGGAAAGGATTCGGTTTTAGTCCAAATTTGACCAGTTTGTTTCTTCAATTGTAGGGAATCTTTTTTTTTTTTTTTGAGAGAAAAACAAGGGTTGATCCCTGTTCATTAAAATCAAAAGTATGTTTACATAAGAAGGATACGAACTGTATCCATAAAGATTAGTGGATAGAAAAAATAATTTCTCTTGCTAGGGATGTAGGACCTTCTTCTTACAAACATCCATGAAGATGAAGAGAGGGCCTTGCCGTCATTCACCGTTGACATGGATATAAGTGAGAACCAAAGCCAGCCATACATTTGGACATGAGAAATTAAATTTTCTATAGACTAATTACAAAAAAAACACCTGAACATCATAAAGTTGATATGTACAAAGATATTATGAAAGGCTAAAAAGAAAACTGATATGACAACTAAATACTGTTGCTCCGCAAGATTGGTTTTTCTTCTAAAACCGATGCTAACTTGAGTGCCTTCTTCCCTCTTCCAGAACCTGACCAGTCATGTAAATTAAAAATTGCTGAGTTGATGATGGAAGTAGCAGAAAGTAAAGAATTTTCAAAAATAGATTTATTTCTTGATGTCCATAAGCTCCAACACACTGCAGAGAAAATTGATCGCCATAAAACCCCATCAGAGTGACGAAGAGATTCCACAACCTTGAGGAGTTCATATAAGGATGTTGGCCATATGAAAGGGAGGTAATAATCACAGAAATGTTTCCATACTGATTTGGTAAGACTGCATTCAAAAAACAAATGATCACAAGATTCAAGATGTATACCACATAGAATGCATGTAGAATCCCCTTGCCAACCTTTCTTTATAAGATTTTCTTTTGTATGCAACCTGTTTTTGGATAAAAGCCATATGAAGAACTGGAATTTACTTGGCATGACTGGATTCCAAACAATTTTATAATAAGCAGATAAAGTTCCTCTGGAGTTAAGGAAATAGTAATGGGATTTAACTGAGAAACTCCCATTGGATGTGAGGGACCAGGTGGGTATGTCAACATTGTTAGTAACAATGTGTAAGCCAATATGATTCATAAGATCAATCTTTGCATATGTGGAAGAATCAGAGATGCTTCTTTTAAGAAGAGGATGCCAGCGCCAAATATGATTATGGAAAAAACCCTGAGAACGAATACTGACATTTGTAGACAGTGATAGTTTATACAAAGTCGGATATAAACTTGATAATGTGTTACTACCAAGCCATTTATCCTCCCAAAATCTAATTTTATCACCAGATCCAAGAGACCATTGTATAAGATGAAGAAATAAATCTTTGATTGATATGATATCATTCCAAAACATAGAATATGAAGATCTGCAGGAAGTTGATTGTAACTGAGAATCTTTCCTGATATAAAGATGATGTAAGAAAGATCCAATTAAGGAGTCTCTATCAAGGCATTTCCATAACCATTTAGATAAGAGAGCATTATTAAAAAGGTTGAGGTCCTTCACACCCAATCCTCCCTCATATTTACTTAGACACACTGTCTTCCAATTTACTAAACACTTGAAAGGTTTAGAGATATTTTTGCCAGTCCATAGAAAATTCTTTCTAATTTTATCCACCTCTTTAATCACCCATGATGGTAATTTGTAGAAAGACATATAATATAATGGAATAGATGAAAGAACAGAGTTGAGCAAGACAAGTCTACCACCAAAGGATAAACATGAACTCTTCCAAGAAGCAAGTTTCCTATACATATTATCCAACATAGGTTGCCAATCAGATTTTGCTAATTTACCATACTTTAGAGGCAAACCTAAATATTTAATAGGAAGATAATCAAGCTTGCAATTCATAGAACTAGCTAGAGCTTGTCCTCTATTATGTAATTTACCGAAGTAAATAAGAGAAGATTTGGAGAAATTAATACCCAACCCTGAAATATCTTCAAATATATATAATATTGCCTTTAGAATGGATATGTCATTCTTGGTACTTCTGACAAAAAGAAGAGTATCATCTGCAAATTGGAGGCTCCTAATTTGATTGAGAGGTTCCTTAATGCCAAGATTGGATAATAGACCCTCTTCCACATTATGTCTGATCATCTTGCACAAGACATCAACAACAATATTAAAAAGCAAAGGAGATAAAGGGTCTCCTTGTTTCAGTCCTCTTTTGCATTTGAAAGATTTAGAAGGAGATC